>DF361166.1:90854-106919 GCA_000787875.1 Solanum virginianum | reverse complement strand
AAAACCTCAATAAAAACCCAAACGCCAATCTACCACATGCCCCGACAACCCCTCGACAACTCCCTAACATTCACCAATGCCACTAAATCATAGTCCCCATGCGAGAATAAAGTTGAGATACAATTTTGAATTTCAAACGGAATCTATGCGGATTTTATCCATTTACCCTCTGATTTCCCCCTCCCCCCATTTCAAACCCTAATCAATCCTATAAATTGAACCTTTGTTCTTCACTGTTGGGAGGGATAGACAGAAGCAGCAACAGTCGAGAGCTTGAGACCCTTAGCAAAATTTACTCAATTTTCATAGCCATTATTGGACTCCCAAAGCTCAATATAGTTTAGAGACTGTCGAATTGATTTTCCATAAACTCGTTTAGTTTTAAGTCCTTTGAAATCAAAGATTTTGGGTCGAGAAGGGTGTAGACAGAACTCTTCGATGGTTGCCATTGACTACTTTACTCAGTGGGTGGAGGCAGCCTCCTGTAAGTTCGTGACAAAGAAAGTGGTAGCTAATTTTGTGCGCAGCAATTTAATATGCCGATTCGGAATACCAAATTCCATTATTATCGTTAACGGAGCAAATCTCAATAGTAACTTGATGAAGGAGATATGTGAGCACTTCAATATCACTCATCACAATTCAACAGCACATCGCCCTATAATGAATGGAGCTGTAGAAGCCGCCAACAAAAATATCAAGAAGATTTTAAGGAAAATGATTGATAAACACATTAAAACCTTCATGTAAGATACCTTGAAATCCATCATCAAATCTTATAATAGATCATAGTTTCATCACTCGAGGATGGCACGAAATACTACCTTATGCTTTGCTGGGATATTGCACCACTGTCAGAACCTCCATTGGGGCAACCCCGTACCTGCTGGTATATGGAACAGAAGTAGTAATACCGACCGAAGTGAAAATACCATCATTGAGAATTATTCAGGAAGCCAAATTGAGCGACGCCAACTGGGTTCGCAACCGAATCGAACATTTGGCTTTAATCGATTAAAAGAGGATGACGATTGTTTGCCATGGGCAGTTATACCAACAGAAAATGATTCATATTTTTAATAAAAAGGTAAGATCTCGAATATTCAAGGTCGGACAACTGGTGCTCAAACGCATCTTTCCCAATAAAGATGAACACAAAGGGAAATTTGCCCCAAACTGGCAAGGGCCATACATGATTCGCAAAGTGCTGTTCGAGGGAGCATTAATCTTATCAGAGATGGACGGTCAAGAGTGGCCGAGGCCCATTAATTCAGATGCTTTCAAAAGATATTATGTTTGAAGATTTAGACTTTGCCTTATTTTTTCTCCTTTGTAATTACGCTGTTTATTTCCTATTTTCTAATAAACTACGTTTGACCTAAATTCTCAAGAATGAGATACATAGGCGGCCTATGTCGGCCTCGATCATTTCATTATTTTAAAATTTATATTTTTCTCTACCTCCCAAGGAGGGAACTACGTTTGACCAGATTCCTGCCCCAACAGGATACGTAGGCGCCATAACGATTAGGTCATATTCCCATAAAGGAAACTGGGATAGAATTTTTGAGAGGAACTCAAAAATTCTAAACAGAGATGTCCCTCTTCAATAAGTCAAAGTTCAGAGCATGGTGAAAGTTCAACTGGGACAGAATTTTGAGAAAGGTCTCAAACTTCTCTAGGTACTTCTAATATGCCGTCAACCCCTGACAACATCTAAACTGGGACAGAAATTTTGAGGTTGCCCTCAAAATTTCGCTAAGCATCATTATAAATTAGAAAGTCATCTCAGCCTGATCAGGAATTCAAAGACAACCGCAACACATAAAAAATCTTTGTCAAAATTGAAGATGTTCATCTAAGCTTTACGTGACATGACAACTGGCAGTAATCTTTATTTGAAATCTTCCTCAATTTGATTATTTTGGCATTTTAAATATTTTTTGGTATAAATATTTTTCTGTCTTTTGTCTACCAAAAGGTACGAGATCAAAGCGGTTCATCAGAGGACAAGAAGAAGAGCAGACAACGAAGAATCAACACAGATCAATTTACTTTGAAATTAACAAATTTTTGTGGATGCAGGGAAATTTCTGCAGGTATTATCTACAAAGGAATAATTAAGGCATAAATAAGTTCTGTCTCACTCGAATCCCCAACAGCTCATCTAACCATACATCGCGGAAAGAGGTTACATATATTTTTCTATTTACTTTCAGTTGCGCCCAGAGCGCCATTTATTTTTCAGTTGCGCCCGGAGCGCCATTTACTTTTCAGTTGCGCCCAGAGCGCCACTTATTTTCCAATTGCGCCTAGAGCTCCATTTACTTTTAAGTTGCGCCCAGAATGTCATTTACTTTTCAGTTGCGCCCAAAGCACTATTTACTTTTCAGTTGCGTCTAGAGCACTATTTAGTTTCCAGTTACGCTCGGAGCGCCATTTACTTTTCAGCCATTTAGTTTCCAGTTGTGCCCGGAGCGCCATTTACTTTCCCATTGCGCCCAAAGCGTCATTTATTTTTCAGTTGTGCCCAGAGCGCCATTTATTTTCCAGTTGTGCCCGGAGCGCCATTTACTTTCCAGTTGCGCCCAGAGCGCCATTTACTTTTCCAGTTGCGCCCAGAGCGCCATTTACTTTTTAGTTGCGCCCAGAGCGCCATTTACTTTTCATTTGTGCCCAGAGCACCATTTACTTTTCAGTTGCGCCCAGAGCACCATTTATTTTCCAGTTGCACCCGGAGCGCCATTTACTTTTCAGTTGCACCCAAAGCGCTATTCTATTTTCCAGCTGCGCCCAGAGTGCCATATGATTCATTATCTCTCACACCAGAAAGAAGAATACATATCAAATACGGTAAGAGATATCATCTCTAATTCAAATTATGATTTTTACTGACAGTTTGTCTTAGTATTTCGAGAGCATCCGAAAGGATGAATTCTCAAAAAACAAACCACAGGTGTGGATGTCATCAAGTAGGATGCAGCACAACGTGGAACTTTTCCTTGGCAGCAAACTGGGACATAGTCTGAAAAGGGGGGTCAAACCCTTCAGACACGAGCTGGGAGGAAGCCAAATTGAGCGACGCCAACTGGGTTCGCAACCGAATCGAACATTTGGCTTTAATCGATTAAAAGAGGATGACGATTGTTTGCCATGGGCAGTTATACCAACAGAAAATGATACACCCCTGTCGGAAGGCATGTGGGCATTTCTATAATTTCGTTAGTTTTCAGTTCCGCATCCAGGTGATCTCAACTCTCACCGGAGGCAATCTTCCAATCTGAGTGATAATGTACCAAGAGTTTTGGAATTTATATCCGTGTAAGTTCTTAATTATTAATGTGAAATGCACCACATTTATGATTAAGAGGTTACAAGCCTTTTTTTCATAATTCGATTTGTTGTCACTCCTCCTGACTAGAGGTCATCTCAGAATAAGAGATTTTCCCTTCAAGCGATAGAGTTGAACTATATGTAGCCTGATTCCTGAGTCCCAGGATATGTAGGCGGGCTCAATTTTGAAAACTCGGTTGCATCCCAACATTAACCACTCAAATCTCATTCCCGAGCATTCTAATTTTTTCATAATTCGATATTAAGATAGCTTTTGAATCCTTTCAAAATTGTGCATCAAATCAAGCATTTTAAACTACAAGTAGCCTTAATTCACATGTAACCTAAGATATGTAGGAAATTCGAAACCAGGGTCCAGCCATAATTCATCAAAGTCCGCACCAAAAGCTTTTCAAAAGATGTGGTTGGCTAAAAATTAGGTTAGTCAAAGTTTCTTTGTCCACGATCTCTTTCATCGATCATATCCAAAGAAAGGGACAGTTGTTGACACCAAATTTTTACCCTCCACATTACAAATTATTGATTTATTTATTTTAACAATTTTAAAATATTTATCTATTTTTATTAAAAAAATTTAATCCTGTGTGTGGGGGCCACACGCCCCCAATTCCCTTTATTTCTTTCTCCTTCACGCGTAAACCTTTCCCCTTCCCCAATTCCCTTTTTCTTCTCTATTCTCCCTGCACGCTCACTCTCCCTCTTCTCTCTCTTCTTCTTCCTCCCAAAACCAAACCCCAAAACTAGAAAACCTCAACGAAAACTTAAACGCCAATCGACCGCATGCCTCAATAACCCCTCAACAACTCCCTAACGTTCACCAATGTCACTCAATCATAGTCCCCATGCGAGAATAAAGTTGAGACACAATTTTGAATTTCAAATGGAATCGATGCAGATTTACCCATTTATCCTCTGATTTCCCCCCCCCCCCTCATTTCAAACCCTAATCGACCCTATAAATTGAACCTTCGTTCTTCACTGTTGGGGGGCATAGATAGAAGTGGCGGCAGTCGAGAGCTTGAGACCCTTAGCAAAATTTACTCAATTTTTATAGCTATTATTGGACTCCCAAAGCTCGATATAGTTCAGAGACTGTCGAATTGATTTTTCATAAACTCGTTTAGTTTTAAGTCCTTTGAAATCAAAGATTCTGGGTCGAGAAGGGTGTAGACAGAACTCTTCGATAGACCATAAACTCGTTTAGTTTTAAGTCCTTTGAAATCAAAGATTCTGGGTCGAGAAGGGTATAGACAGAACTCTTCAGTGGTGGAGAAGTCCCGACAAGCTCGTCGTCTCAGTTTGCTGCACCAATACAAGTAATATCTTCATCTGAACTTCTTATTTTGATAATGTGTGGACTGTTGCATTTCTGATTGTAGTTAGCTGACTAGATGATGTTATTAAGTTGATATGCTATGGGATTGTTGTGTTTGAGATGAAAGTCAGCTTCAAGCTCGCATTTATCTGTCTGGTTTGCGAATGATAACTGAACTTTGCGAAGTAGTACTGTCCAGTACGAACTAGCTGTTGTTGTATTTAACATGAACAAAACTGAATCTTGTCTCTATTTTGATCATTATCCACGACTTTGTTGTTGTGTATTGTGTCTACAGTTGAGTACGCAAACCTTAAGCTTCTCCTGTTTTCTCTCGTTTCATACCCTATTTTGGTGTTGTATTGTGATCTAGCAACTGTCATTATTTGAACCTAGTATGTTGTTTGAACTACGTTACTTTAGCTCTTGCTTGGTTTTTCCTGGATTTTAGTTTTGCTTCTGATTATTAGCATGAATACAGGCCCTTTATGTTAAAGTTTTGTTGGAAAATGAAGAGGGCAGGTTCTGTAGTCTTGTTGAAAAATAAAGGAAGCGTGTTCTGTTCTTTGCCTTTCCTGCATATTGATAATTTTCTTCAAGGATTAAGACTAGCATGAAAATGATCTTTGGCTCCTTAAATTCACACTGTAATGTTCAAGTTTTAACCTATTTATTCGATGACAATTCTGGTTCCTGAAACAGCCATCTGCTTGTCTTTCACAAATGTTAATGAGATTGTCTGGCTTTTTTTGCTGAATTTTGCCTAGAATCTAGGTTCTTTAGTTACAAAATGATAACATACTTGTCTTTATTATGCCGAATTATTAGATAGTGAAGAAAGAATGTTGCTGTTCTCGGCCTTTTCTGTATACTGTTAGCTTTTAAGGGTTAAACTAGTATGGTCATGATATTATTTGTCAAAGACATGCTATAATATTCAAAGTTCTGTTTTGTTTGATGATATGTGACTCCTTAAAGATGTCACTTGCTTGCATTCCGTGAGTACAATCTGCCTACTAGACTATAAAGCTTGTTTAGTCTTGCTTTTGCCTAAAATGCATAAAGTATGGTTGTTTTCCATTTGTATCCTTTGTTTCAGATTTGTGTGGTCCAGAAATGAATCTGTTTGAAGATTATGGCTGTAGAATATCAGGACTGATTGCATACTAATCCTTATTTTTTCTGTCTTTGCATGAACTACAATTTTGGGATTCTTTTAAACCCCATCTTGCATTGCCTTGGGCCATGGAGGCCCAAACTTTCTCTTCATCGAGTCAGCCCAATATCCAGGATAAGGAACATACAGAAAAGAAGCTGTTACAGGTTCCGGAAAGCAAGAATTGCACTATATACACTAATATACATATGTATACACAGCAGCACGAGGAAATGGGATTTCCGCCTTAATAATTTTTACTTTACCCTCAGAATTATTTTTACAAAATCAAACTTAGTAAAAATTCTTTCAAAATAGGAGTCAAGTTTAGTCAACATTTTGAGATTAAGTCGTCGTTTTTTTTCTTTTCAAATTTAATCAATTCTTCAAGTTTTGGTCAAAATCTTTAAAATTTGGTCAACATTCTCAAGTTTAGTCAAGGTTTCTTTCAAAAATTAACCAATTCATTTCAAATTTAGTCAACATTTTCAAGTCATTCAAATTTAGCCAATTTTTAAAACTAATCAATCTTTTCAAAATCAACCAAATATTTTCAAAAAAGTTAATCAACTTTCTAATCGTCGGTCGACCGCATGTTAGCGCCCATTTTGAGTGATTAAGTTCTTTTCAAAGTGGAAATTGAACCCTTACCCATTTTCTTTGAAATTTTGAAACTTTTCTGTTAAGTTTTAAAATTTAATCTTGGTTTCCTAATTATCCTTAAAATTAGGTGGCGACTCTCTATTCTTTCAATTTTTGGGAATTTGATTTGTGCTTAAATCAATTGAGCATCGAATCTGATTTCCGAGAAAGAGTCGGTCATTTTTCGGGATAACAAGGTGTTTTACTATTCTCTTGGTAAGTTTTTTTTATTTGTAATATAAATAAATTTTTATATTTTTAAGAGTGCCCCTAAGCGGGTCTAACATTCTTATATATATGGGTATATATATGATATACACATTTTACGTCGGGTTCAATGGGTACTCAAACGACCACGACGCTCTATATGATCCGTCCCTGTAATCATTTGTTAATACAAAAGATCATTAGCTTATATATTCAATTTTTTTTTTTGTCTTGAAAAAATTAATTTATTTGTTCTATAGGTAGTTTCTGTTACATAAAATTTTAAGAAGTCATAATTTTAAAGAAGATAAAGGAGAAAGACAAAAGTTGATAATATAAGATTAAAATAAAGGCTCGAGTTGTTGGATTAATGAAAAAATAAAATCAAAAGGATAGAAATTTAAGTTCAATAGTAATACAAATCCTTTTGGAATCACGAAATATTTGTTGAATTCCAACAATGGCTTCACATTAAAAGGTGTTCTAATATTCCAGCACAACTTGCATAGAAGGAGATGCTGATAGTATTCATCTGGCGATCACTTTTTTTAGTCTTTTTTTTTTTTCAAACACCTCCTCATTGGACACCGAGGTTCTTTATTGTCTCTATTAAATATATAAAAATGACCCACGATACAAGTTCTCTATGCCTTCCAACTTTAAAACCTTATTATTTTACCAATAGATTTTCTATTTAATATATAAAAATGACCCACGATACAAGTTCTCTATGCCTTCCAACTTTAAAACCTTATTATTTTACCAATAGATTTTGGAATCAAAAGCTTTACATTAAATAAAAAATCACATAAAGATCCTCCACTTGGGAATGGGATTCATTTTTAGATCAGAATATACACGTGCCAGGTGCTTAAACATTCTCTATGCAGCCAATGAAGATGTGAAGAGGAAGATCACATTACACATTTGAGTTTTGGCATTAATTTTTACATACTCTATTTGTTTGATTTGACAAGATTCCATCCTTCAAAATCAAGTGTTGTGCAGCAGTTTTGTACTTTTTCTGACTTGACCATTTAACGGATTTGTTTATTATCAAAAAGGGCGCTGTTTGAAGCTTGATTCGAAAAAGTAACCAAAAAGCCTAGTACTAGTATACGTTATGATCAAAAGGGTTTGTATTGGGGTGAGAAAAGACTGAAACACATTATTTTAGCTTAAAGATGCAAGGAAAAAGTTAAAATCTTAAAAGGATTGTTTGATTTGTGGAGTAAATTATCTCGAAGCTATAATATTGAGATTATTATCTTTAAATTAATTTATTTCACTTGAAAAATAATGAATAACATAATACCAAACTGGATGAAATAAAACAAATATTTAAAATTATATTTGAGATAAAATTTATAGTATATTCGATAATAATATAAATTTGCGCCATAATCTTAATATAATCTCTAATTAAACCAAAACATCCCATTTTATTCTGCATATCAAATCATTCCTAACAATAATTTACATAGATAAGTATATGTTTTGTTTTATATTTAAGACGCAGCAAAGTGTGAAGGCCATTGGTGGAGGTCATAAGTTGTCCTAGGAAAAGTGATTCCAGCATATGACTGCAGCTCATTGCTTGATGAATATTTGGGATGCACGTGAAAAAACAGTGGATACTGACTAGGTTGAGCACTGATCCACACACAATTTCTAGTACTCCCTCCATTTCATTTTATGTGGCATTCTTTGACTTGACATAATATTTAAGGAAAAAAAAAGAAGACTTTTGAAACTTGTGGTCTAAAATCATTCTTAGATATTTGTGTGGCGAGAATCATTTTATTAAAAATAAAAAAGAAATTTTAAAGATAAATTTTTTCCAATTAAGTAAGGTGACATTTTTTTTGGAACGAACCAAAAAAAAAGAATATCGCATAAAATGAAACGGAGGGAGCATAATTTTTGCTGTCACAAGATACTATAGATCTAATATTTAGGAAAGTTGGGTCGTGGATTTTAATTTTTTTTTACCGAACATTTGATATTCGTTATTGCACGGAGTTGCCATATATTTTTTTAATTACTTTAAAAAATGTCTATACTTTATAATTAATTACAGAATTATAATTACATCTATAGCTATATATTACTTGTGATAACACACCCCAAAAAGTTGAAGATTTTAAGTAAGTAATTTTTTTTTCTTTCGATTTTTTTAATTTTATTTTTTAAACTTTTATCTTATCCTTTTTTTTCTGACAGTGACTGTGGACTATTACATGTGTTTTTTCTGAGCTTATCTGTCTAGGGTATAATTATGCGGAGATTGAAAGAAAAACAATTGATCCAGAATATTATTGACTAAGATATGAGACATTATTATGGGACTATGAAACCAAGAAGATTGATTGCGGTGTAATTAGTGAAAGTGAGGTGATCGAAAAAGTATTCAGCATGTTTGGTGGACCTAGGAGCAATCGTGAGCACGTCGCGGGCAATGAAAAAATGTCGGTGTCTAAGTATATTCCTAGGAGGAAGTCTTAGTACGTTTTGGAATGATGCACAAACTGATTGCATATGGTGTACACACTGTTTTTGATGTGATCGGATGCTTCCTATTTAGCTATCATTTGATTTGATTGTTTTAGGATGCTTTTGCCTTAATTTTTAATCTTGCCATGCTAAGTTGTAACCTTTTAAAAATATTTTTACTTATATTTTCATTGTCATGTTTATTTCATTTTTAAAGTTAGTATAATCCATACCAGAACTAGATTGCTTATTTACGTATCAACAACCATCATGTTTGTGGTTTTTTTTTGGGAGCTTAGCTCCAATTACCATACCAATCATTTTATCAACTACGCCTGACATAATTTAACTTTATGCAATCGCTTTTAAGATACTAATCTATTTAAAACAATCAATTAACTGTTCTATAGTTGTAGAAATAAAAAATAAAACTATCAACAAAACGTACACCAATCAATCAGGTTATTTGTAATTTTAAATCGCCTTTGTATAATACTTACACCAATTTATAGTCCTGAATACACCAAAAAAATTTAAGAATCTAATTTTAAACAACCAAAATAATTTTCTTATATAGTTGCACAAACCAAAAATATCATTGTCACAAAACTTACACCAAACAATCAAATTATTTCAACATTAACTAATTCCTCATTTTTTTTCCTACAAACATTACATTGGATTCGCAACACCATCATACATACCAATTTCTGTACCAAATCATTGTACACCCAATAATCCATAATTTAAAATGCATAAATCAAAATAAACAAACAACATATATCATAACAAAAAACACAGTTAGTTACCAATGAAAAAAAAAATTAACAATTACTCCTACTAGTTCAGTAAGTAAATTAATAATTAATCCAATAGTTAGTAACCACAACTACCAGCATGTTATACCATAAAACTGAGCAAAAACACATACCCAGAATTGTTAATACAAATCATAACACTCAAAAATAAAATCGCAAAAAATACAGAATCAGCAGTGTCTCTCGTCACATGGTATTTCAGGGCAATTCTTCTTGTTGTGTCCTTGTGCACCACATAAACTGCAGGTACCTTTAGTTTTCTTGCATTTCATCTCATTAAAGCCTTTTTTTCCTTTCTTTGTTTGATGGTCTTCCTAGTCTCCTTCTTGTAGTTGCTGGCAGTACCATTTCATCCAATACATGAGTTGGAATCACCCATGTGCTTTCGCACGGTAGCGGTTCGATTGATATTACATACGTATGCTTGAAGTTCTTGGTACTATAATAGATTGAACAGAAGGACTCAACGTGCTTGTTCCTATATTCAATAGCTGCTATTGCATGACTACATGGAATTTCATCATACTGAAACCTTCCACAGCTACATATACGGGTGTTCAGACGAATTGTGTATCTTTTTGCACTATCTATAACGATATGAAAATGGTCTATTGATGCCCCTACCTTCAATAAAAAAAAATAACCATGATTATATCTTTTTTTAAGATAATATTAAAAAGAATTAAATTATGGTACTAACCATCATACTATTGGACAATCCCTTATTTTCCACTAACATTTGGTTGTATTTCTTTGTCAAAACAATTGTTGTTTTCCTACCCTCCTTGTTGTGTTTTCCATTCCAACATTCTATTATTTTTCTCATATACTCCAACATAGGAACCACTAGTAGCTTCCTCCTAGGTAAAATTGCATTATTTATGGACTCAACTATGTTACTTGTTAATGTCCAAGTCCCCTTTACTATTGTGTGACAACAAGACTACCTTTCAAAATCTGCTTTCATCAGATATGATCGAATTTTTAGATCTATTTCATCCATTTGATCCATCAACTCATTAAATTCTTGCACAATGTATACCTTTGCCAAGCTGAAGAATAATTTTCTAACTTCCTCGATATTTTTGTGTGTTTTCTTCAATAAATTAGCCAACAAATGGTAGATTGTTAGAACCCGTGTTTTTGAGCATTGGAACCATTACGAAAATTTGGGACTCAAGTAGAATTTTTAAAACTTAGGGTGTTAGACCCCGTATGTCCTTAATTGGCTCACTTAGAAAAAGTTTGGGGACCAAAGTGGAGTTTTCACAACTTGGATCCTTAAAGACAATTAAGTGTGTCCCAGTTTAAATTGTGTTATGCCACAATTGGTCCAAGTGTATAGGGGTAGGGTCAAATTTGTGTGGATATATACACCACATCTTTTCTTTCTCCAACAATTCCACACCTGGGGAAAAGTTCTCTAGGAAAAGCTTTCTAGATTAGTGCTCTTTGGATGGGGAAACCTATTCTCAGGCAAAACAACATCAACATTTCTCAGGTAAAGCTTCAGTGGTAAACTTTGACACCAAGGTCTTCTACAATATGAAGCGGTAATGGTCTTTTGCATATAAGGTACTATTTTTAGGTTCTCTCTATTTGTTGTCTATGAGTTCAAAATCTTCATGTACTATTTTGAGAACTTAAAGTTTCACTGAATGATTCTTGGAAATTCTTAAAGAATAATATATGGGTTTCTCTGAAATCTACTAATTTATCTGAAATCTATGTTCTGTTCTTATTTAAGTCGGTTGTAATATCTATTTGTGATTGAGAGCTTGTATTTCATGTTCTGTAAAGATTTGATAACTCTCTATGCAAAGTGTTTGGGAGGATTGGTTTTAATTTTACAAGTCAAATTCTGATTTTTAGTTGATTTTGTACTTAGAATTTTGATTTATTTATTTAGTTGGGTACGTCAAAGTGAACTGAAATCCATTATTTGTCTAATTTATCTGTATTCATCTTTCATAGATTTTCTTTACCTTGTTGCTTTTGATCTGATTTTCTTGTTTGAGACTGCCAGAAGATATGATTTCTTAATTCTCTTCTAATCACAAGTAGAATGTTTCCTCAGTAACTTGAGCGAGCAGGTTATTTGATATTTAGTAATAATTTCCCAAAGTCCACCCAGTGTAAGGTCAAGTAAGCTCGGATTCAAAGTTTAGGTGGTAGAAAATCTTCGTCAATCTCGTCGTCCTAGATTTGCTGCTCTGACATAGCTTGAGTTCTTGTTTTAACTGGAAATGCCGTGTTGTGATGATTAGAGGGTGATACTCAGGTTAAACAAAAATGTTACTGACTCTACTGAATGTTTGGTTGTCGTCACAGTTGGTTAGTTTAATTTGAAATTTGCTGATGTGAATTGTGTTTAGGGTTAATTATCGTTGTTGCGTTATAGAGTTGTGTTGATCAACCCTATTTTTTTTTGTAGCTTTGTTAAAGGGTTAGAATAGTTTCACTAGCAGTAGCTAATTTGTCTCTGCATTTTTTTTATATGTAGAGTTATTTGGCCCAGTGAGTCAGTGATGGCCCTGTTATGCATCCATTTGGTCCTTAGTCAATTGTGTGGTTGAATCATCATTTGGGTCGAGTTCTTATCTGTTTTGACTCTTAGTTCCATGTTCCAGTATGTTCATTAAGAGGAGTCTAATTCATTGATTAAACAATTAGGTTTAGTAACAATTTCATTTAAGTCCTGTTCATACATTCATATTCATCATACATGCTCTCTTCTCATCTATAATTGAATCTGGCAGTAATTACATTGAGTTTTAGTCCAATGCTCAGTCAAGATCTGTGGTGCTCTCTTTTCATTTATGTTCTATGCTAATATTGTGATCAGCTTTTTAGGATAAGACTCATACTTAATTGTTTTAACCACTAGCCCATCAAGAAGATTTAACTTGTGCTTGTTGCCCGCTTTAGTATGTACATCGCAGCATTTTAATTTGTCATCAGTTTCATATCTCCCAATTACAGTCATGAATATAGTCTGTCAGTATGTAGGTTGAGTCATTTTATTTTCCTGGTTTGTCCAACTCTTCCCCAAAAATCTGAAACTTAGGTTTTAAGTAGTTATACAAGTTCTTAAGGGTTCGAATATATCCTCATCTATATGGCTATCGCCCATTTCATCGTTTGCTGAAATTTTAATCTATTTGGGGAATATCATTAACTTATCTACATGCTGCTGTCATAACTAAATGTTCCTCTCTGCTAGGTCTTAATTTGTTCGGTTGGTCTGCATCCACCTCTTCTTAGAACATTGCTTTCACTTTTACAAACTGAAAATCAATCTCCCTTGCCAGAAGGTCTTGTCATTATGTTCGCAATGTATTACAGGTCACTGTAAAAGAGGGGTATTTTGTCTTATCTTTTCACAAATCTGGTTTGGTCGGATTACTAGGATGTCATAAGCGTTGGAAATATTGATAAGTTGACTGTGTTAGTTCCTCCTTTTATAAGAAACAAATTCCTTTAATATTGTTGTTGAGCATATTGTTATTATGTCTCTTGGACTTCAAGTCTTAAGTTACGGACTGTTATACTTGTTCACAAAATATGCTCATTTACATTTTACTATGGCTACATGCTTGTTTTCCTGTAAATTGTGTTATGCCACAATTGGTCCAAGTGTATAGGGTGTAGCTGTTATACTTGTTCACAAAATATGCTCATTTACATTTTACTATGGCTACATGCTTGTTTTCCTGTTAGAAACCAGTTTTGAAGAATTTCTTTTTTATTTTTTTTAGAAGTTGTTGCTTGTTAAGTCTTAGAAGTCATGACTTACTGCAATTGTTGATCTTTTTGTTTAAATTTTGTTTAGCTAAAAATGCAAGTGAATATTGTGTTAAGGTCCCCTTTATTTTTTATAATGAGATGCTTAATTTTGATGATTTATGACTGATTTTGGCTTGCTGGAATAAAGGTGAAAACGCATGTTGATAAGTGTATTAAGGTTCGGACAGAGACTTGCCTTATCATCTTAAAAGGGCGAATCTGAAAATCAGACAAACGAAAAATACCAGTAAAGAGACTGACGTTTCTACTCGTGTTTGTGTATGACTTATACTCGTTCCGTGGCATTATACCTGGGCGCGACTCGATAATCCGAGCGGTCCAGAACATATTTTTAGTGGGTGCGACTCGATAATTCGAGTGGTCCAGAACATATTCTTAGTGGGCACGACTCAATAATCCGAGCGGTCTAGAACATATTCTTAGTGGGTGCGACTCGATAATCTGAGCGGTCCAGAACATATTCTTAGTGGACGTGACTCGATAATCCGAGCGGTCCAGGACATATTCTTATTCAGCGCGACTCGATAATCCAAGCGGTCTAAGACATATTCTTAGTGGGCGCAACTCGATAATCCGAGCTGTCAGGACATATCCTTAGTAGGCGTGATTTGATAATCCGAGCGGCCCAACTTTTGCACTATGCCATTTCTGTATTAGGATTTGTAAGTATAGGGACGCATGACTCACTTATCTTATATTTGATATTTTTGGATATACAATGACTCACTTATCCTATGTTTGATATTTTTGGACGTACACTGGGTTGCTATACTTCTGTTTCAGTTATCCCTCAGTTTCATGTATTAGGAAGTATGCCGATATTTTGGATACGCATTTACCTTTATACTTTGGCCTTGCTGTAATACAGCTTTACATTTTGTACCCTTTGCTTGCATATTCAGTGGGTAATTCGTACTAACCCCTCTTTTTACGGGGGCTGCGTTTCATGCCCGCAGGTACCGGCATACAGAGTAGTGATTCCCCAGCTTAGGATTTCTGACTGTTGTTTGAAGTGCTCCTTTGCTTCGGAGCAAATATTTGGTATATACACTTATTTATTATTGTGCATTTTCGTACATTCGAGGGTATGATGGGGCCCTATCCCGTCCTCTGATTTTATTTGGTTCGGTTAGAGGTTTGTGTACACCTGTGTGTATGGGCTTCGACAGTTTGTTTGACTATACATAAATGTTATGTATGTTGGCTAGTTCAACCGCAGCGATGACCTTGTCGGCCCGCATATGTATTTGTATGATATTCTACTGGGTTTGTCTGAGTACAGGGTTTTGGGTTAGTATATAAAACAAAGGAAACTCTGTCAAAATGTCTGAGTACAGGGTTTTGGGTTAGTACAATCTGGCATTGTATTTGGTGTCTGGGTGCCCACATCAGGCACTAGTCACGGCCCACGGGGTTGAGTTATGACAGAAGTGGTATCAGAGCAGTTCATCCTCAGAGTGTCCACAGATCGTGTCTAGTAGAGTCTTGTTTATCGGTGTGTTGTGCACCACATCTATAAACAGGGGGCTACAAGACATTAGGATAATATTCTTGTCTCTACTCTTGGATCGTGCGATAGAGCTGCAATGATAAGAGAATTTTCTTTTCTCTAACTAGATCGTTATTTGATTGTAGATATGCCGCCAAGAAAGGCACCAGTAGCTCGAAGGGGTCGGAGAGGAGCTAGGGCTCAGAGTCAGGCAGAGCCCGGGTCAGTGACTCCGACAGCGCGGTTAGAACCCATGTTTTTGAGCATTAGAACCATTACGAAAATTTGGAACTCAAGTAGAATTTTCAAAACTTAGGGTGTTAGACCCCGTATGTCCTTAATTGGCTCACTTAGAAAAAGTTTGGGGACCAAAGTGGAGTTTTCACAACTTGTAGCCTTAAAGACTATTATGTGTGCCCCTCTTTAAATTGTGTTATGCCACAATTGGTCCAAGTGTATAGGGTGTAGGGTCAAAGTTGTGTGGATATATACACCACATCTCTTCTTTCTCCAACAATTCCATACCTGGGGAAAAGTTCTCTGGGCAAAGTTTTCTAGATTAGTGCTGTTTGGATGGGGAAACCTATTCTCAGGAAAAACAACATCACCATTTCTCAGGTAAAGCTTCAGTGGTAAACTTTGACACCAAGGTCTTCTACAATGTGAAGTGGTAATGATCTTTTGCATATAAGGTACTATTTTTTGGTTCTCTCTATTTGTTGTCTATGAGTTCAAAATCTTCATGTACTATTTTGAGAACTTAAAGTTTCAATGCAGTAGCACA
>DF361166.1:54345-85871 GCA_000787875.1 Solanum virginianum | reverse complement strand
ATCCATATTAATTAAGATTGGTATATTGATATGAGTCTCAAGAGACCTCCTTTTCCTGCAACTCGTGTTTGTTTATGACTTATACTCGTTCCGTGGCATTATACCTAGCGCGACTCGATAATCCAAGTGGTCCAGAACATATTCTTAGTGGGCGCGACTCGATAATTCGAGCGGTCCAGAACATATTCTTAGTGGGCGCGACTCGATGATCCGAGCGGTGCAGGACATATTCTTAGAGGGTGCGACTCGATAATCTGAGCGGTCCAGGATATATTCTTAGTGGGTGCGACTCGATAATTCGAGCGGTCCAGGACATATCCTTAGTGGGTGCGATTCGATAATCCGCGCGGCCCAACTTTTGCACTATGTCATTTCTGTATTAGGATTTGTAAGTATAGGGATGTATGACTCACTTATCTTATGTTTGATATTTTTAGATATACAATGACTCACTTATCCTATGTTTGATATTTTTGGATGTACACTGGCTCGCTATACTTCTGTTTCAGTTATCCCTCAGTTTCATGTATTGGGAAGTAAGTATGCCGGTACACTGGCTCGCTATACTTCTGTTTCAGTTATCCCTCAGTTTCATGTATTAGGAAGTATGCCGGTATTTTGGATACGCATTTACCTTTATACTTTGGCCTTGCTGTGATACAGCTTTACATTTTGTACCCTCTGCTTGAATATTCAGTGAGTATTTCGTACTAACCCCCCTTTTTTCGGGGGCTGCATTTCATGCCTACAGGTACCGGCGTACAGAGTAGTGATTCCCAGCTTAGGATTTCTGACTGTTGTTTGAAGTGCTCCTTTGCTTCGGAGCAAACATTTGGTATATACACTTATTTATTATTGTGCATTTCCGTACATTCGAGGGTACGACGGGGCCCTGTCCCGTCCTCTGATTTTATTTGGTTCAGTTAGAGGTCTGTGGACACCTGCCGAAATTTCTGTAATAACAAATAACACATTTAGTATAATCTGGCATTGTGTTTGGTGTCTGGGTGCCCACTTCGGGCACTAGTCACGGTCCACGGGGTTGGGTCGTGACATAGATACAAGCATAATGTTTGATATCCGGATAAATAGTTGTTGTAACATTCCAGATGCTTTTATTTCTATGGGAAACAAAGCACATACCATCTTTATAACCAAATGTTGTTTAAAATTTTTAAAGAACCAACTCCATGCATTATCATTTTCAAAATTAATAATACCATACGCCAATGGCAAAATATGTCTTATATGATTGTCAATTGTAATACTGTAAATAAGACTTGTCGGCACTCAAAATTTTCAATTCCTTTTGCTTTTATTATAAATTTAGTTTAATTTAATAGAACTACTAACCTCCAGGATCCAAGATGCTAGCTATCAACATAGTACCTTCAAATGTTGACCGTAGGTGAATTCCATGAACTACAACTATTGGACGATAATATTCTCATCCTTTTATGCTTGCATCAAGTGCAATAAATGAATATAAAAACTTATCTTTTTTAGTTTTTTTAAGATTGAGAATTATCCCCGAATATGCTTGTTCCAATATATAATAATACATTAGAATTTTAGAATATGACTCTTCTGGATCCCCTCGTAATATCTTCATTACTTTTTGCTTACGTCTCCAAGCTTGCATGTATGCTAAGGAAATATTATATTTCCTCTTCATGTTTGCCCATATGTCGCTTGGTATGTAAATTGTTTTGTTGTAGTTATACTTAGGCAACAACATGGTACCAAGCACATAACTAGTAGATTGACGTTATTTTGAATTCAATCTGTTATTTGATGGGCAAGTGTGTTTATTGTTGAAAACTCTCACTTTGAATAATCCAGATTTTCCTAAGGATGATGACTTAAAGAACCATGAACAATGATCATTCGGACATTTCAGAGTAAAACTGTAAATAATTAAGAACACAACTTAATAATTATTACGATCGTTAGTACAATACCAACAAAATAAGTAATATTATTTCTTTCACCTGACAGTACATGATCTAATAAATTTGAACCAAACTGCCTCAATAGTGCATATCTGTGTATGACCTTATCTAATGTACACTTGTTTATGCAAATTTGACCTTCCACTACTAGATTAATTAAAGTGTTGCTGATTACATTTGGTTCTTGATTTTCCTCATCAAAATCCAACAACGCTGCATCACTCACGGCCAATCCCATCTCTAGTGATGTTATTATTTGTGGCAATATTATTAGATCATTTGGTTCGTACAATTTTGTCTCCACATTTCTAAATATGTCACACATAATGGATATTTTGAAAAGAAATCTGATTGAACCTTTTCTAATGTAAATAGACTTTTACCCCATGCCATTGTGGATTTTCAATGGCGGTGAATGCACATTCACGACATATTATATTACTAACTCGACGCATGTCCTGTCCAACCCTATTTGAGAAGCAATGATTCTAACCAAACCATCATAATTTGATGACGTATCATATAACACTCCTTCCATCTTATAATCTATATAGTTACCTATGTAACACACAAAAATTATACCAAAATAAACATTAAGTCTTGCACATCAGCAATCCAATGTGTCACACAATTACAACACCATCAAAAATACCAAACTGAAATCATTTGTTAAAGCTACCATCATATACACCAAATTAACTGCACCATAGTTGAATCAATGCTTTTGAATTTATATTATTTAATATCAATATTTATACCATAAAGTTAAACATCCTGGATATCGCACAACATGCATGGTTTACATCATTATAATACCACCATAGTACCACTAAAATGTTAATCAACACAATAACTAATTTCATATGATACACACTATAGACGCAGCCAAAAAAATACGTCTAACAAGATTGAACATTTATACACCATCCAAATGAGAATTCAACAAAATTTTACGTTTAAACATCATTAACCATGAAATAAAAATTTACAACAGCATTAACGAAATTTTAAAGGCATTGTTTAAAAAAAATCAACAACACAATCTAAGTTGTAATTAATTAAAAAAATATCACCAATCTTTAACATTTGCTAACAAAAAATAAGATAATTTTTGCTACTATTACATACTTGTTAAGTCTCATCTACCATCATATTGTATCAAAATTGATACAAAATTATCATTCTCCATTGACTTAATCTGGACGAACGCCTTCTCTCTCACTTCCCAACTCTTTTTCTTTTTTGGTACCAAACTAATGTTCTTAATGTGTGAATCAAAATGTTTATGTAAAAGATTTGGTACCTGCATCACCTTTTTCCCCTAATAATTAATTGTGTAGATGTAACAATGAAGTCTTTCTTCATATGAACAAGATACAAAATTAAGGCTTCATTCTTGGTTGATACGTCTACTAAAAGGTTGTCGAAATGCAAATAAATTGATTTAATTGATATTGATAAAGGAAAAATATTTTTTTAATTATATAATTTTTTTTAAAGGATCTATATTTTAGCTTAGATGCATCATAATTAACGTCTTATTAAAAATATTTTTAAATAAATTTGTTAATTACATTACTATTTTGATAGTTATCTTCAAATAATTAAGGTAGCAGAAATTTTATTTTTGATGTTAGGAATCACCTACACGTATTAATACATAAAATAAGAATTTTTCTTTATTTAATCTACTTTTTGCTTTTCCAATAGCTATCAAATCAATTTATTTGATTTGACTGTCTTTTCATCATCATTAATTAATCACAACAGATATCTTTTACCTATTTTGTAATAATGGATTGGTTTATTTGTGAAAATAATAATTCATCCTCCAGCTAGCCCGACATTGAAGACTAATAGCAGTTGATAGATGAACAAAATAGGATACGTAAGCTGGCATTATGCCTTATTACACATAATGTTTGAGGACACATGCTACCGTGATGTCACACATACCATTAAACTGGCTATGAATACGAAGAATGGTGCAATCGAAGGAAGATAAGGTTACTTGGCATTTAATTTTGCAAACATTAGATGCCCAAAAAATCATACTAGAATTTCTATATGCTTCAATTGTCTACCATACTTAGATCGATAGAAACAATCGTAAGTTCCAACAAAAATTGCAGAGCCAACCATAGTTCTAAAAGAAATTTTGATAGAGCTACACATAGTTGTCCAAAATAGAGTAGATCAAACATGCTTGAGACTATAGTCTTGTCTATAGGATCCATTCATATATATTGCAGAAAGTAGTAGTAGTATGAATACATAAACTAATCCGTAAGTTCAAAAGCACTAGTTGTACATATTTGTCATTTGGTTAAATAGAAACTTATCTTTTGATCAAAAAATATTAAAAAGAGCTTACTTGTATCAATTTCTTGAAAGTATTGCTCAACAAGATCACCAGATTGAGGAAATAGTTTCTTTTTTCGAAATCTTCCTTTTGACGTTAAATATTTAAACCCTTGTCCTCATCTTTTTCCAATTGTACTAGGAGCGACAAAGGATTACCTAATAGTACTCTTCGTACTTGATCCATCCTTATTTTCAGTCTTCATATCGAACCAGCAAAAAAAGCAAAAAGTAAAAAAATAAAGTGAACTCAAGGAGAGAACCAACATTCGTAGTCTTTGAGCTTTACAAAATGTCAAAACTACACAAATACTACTACCATGTAATGATAAAAGATGTCATTTCTATCGGAATAAGTAATGAAAAATATAGTAGCTAATACAAGACACTTTACCTCATTAGTCCAGTTTCATATTTTTGTTGACAATATCAACATAAGCTCGAGTCTTCCTCACTATTTGTCAACCGTTGTTGGAATTATCATTAGCATAAAACACTTGTGATGCTTGGTCCGCAAAAATAACAGGCTCATTTATTTTCAAAATCTACTCAGATTCACACTCATAACGTCACATTCATCTCTTCTAACTACTTTTATTTTGTAGTACATACCATACCAGTCACACAGAAACAAAATGACTCTTCTCTCTGGGACAAGTTGAAGTCCAATCACATCTGTTAAAACTCTATAGTAATCAAGGTTCTCATTATTCTTATCATTCTCTCCAACTATAACAATACCAAAATTTCATGTTCTTAAATTTTTTTTATCATAATCTCTTACATGAAATCTATATCCATTAACATTATAGTCATTACATGTGTTGAATATTTTGTAAGATCGCGTGAGAGTGAGAGAAGATCTTCCATGAGCAAACTATGGTCTGTTTTATGCAATTGTACGACCTAAAAATAAGATTATATTTAATATACTTCAGACATTATTTAATACTCTTCAGAATGAGTAGCACAACATTATAATATCAAACAAGATTATGTATTACTAACCGTATCTTTAAACAATTCTATAAATTCTCGATCCTATTTTGCATCTGACAAGTGTTGAGTAGTATTCATATGAGTTTGTGCAAACTCTCTACAAAATTGAGGTTAACCATAAAATTTATATAGTGACGATGTTACCTTAAAGTAAAAAAGGAATAAAGATGATATGAAAAAACTCACCATATTCAAGATATGATATGACTTCATCACTATTCATCTGAATGTATATATGTGCTTGTTCTAATTCATTTGCTTCAAGTTCAAATGGATCTTTAGCTTCCAAACTTTTTCCAGGTTGACAAAATATAGATAAACCTCCATTTGAATTTTTAAACCCCCATCATAATTTGTTCAGGCCAATTGAATTTTGTGTTAATTTTATACAGATACCTTAAGCAAAAGGTCATACATTCATTTGCAATGTAGCCCTCTGCAATAGAACTTTCTGCACATGCCCTATTACCATTGAGAGATTTCAGAATATATAACAATTTCTCAACACGATATATCCACAAATAATGAATAGGCTTAGAAATCTCAGCTTCACCAACTAAATGAATAGGCAAGTATTGCATCATGACATCTAAAAACGGAAGAAAAACATTTTCTAACTTACAATGTCTTATAGAAATTTGTGCTTGAATATGTCTCAAGTCATCAATCCTCAACTCCTTTGATCCAAGATCACCAAAAAATATAGATAACTCAATAAGAGGTTCACATACTTCTTTGAAAAATATACCACGAAGTGCAAAAGGGAGTATATGCTATAACAGAATATGACAATTATGACTTTTCAACCCAGATATATTGTGATCTTTCAAATTCACACATCTAGAAATATTAGACAAGAATCCATTAGGGACCTTTAAATTCTTCAAGAAAAGACATAACGTGTGCTTATTTTCAGGAAACAATGTGTAACATGCAATTGGAACTTTGACACTATCCCCTCTTTGGATATGGTGCAATTCTAGCATAATGTTCATTTCCAACAAGTCTAATCGAGTTTTAGTTGTGTCGTTGGTCTTTCCTTTGACATTCATGATTGTCCCCATGATATTATCACATATATGTTTTCAATATGCATAACATCCAAATTATGTTGCAATAAGAAAGATTTTCATATTGAAGTTTAAAAAAGATACTTTTCTTGTTCCAATTATCCTTTTGTTTTTCTTATTAAATCTTCAACTTCTTCTTAGGATCCTTTGTTAGTGGTTTTCTTTCATGATCTTACACTTGGTTAAGTATCTCAATCGCTGAATACATTTTTTGTGGGAGCCTTTTCTCTATTGTACCATAAAATTTAAAACACCTCAATTTCTTTTTAAGCTAAGACTAAGTCATCCTTCATATGATATAGGATTTTAATTGATTATTGCTAATTAAACATAGATGTTAAAGTCGATTTCTTAGTGTGGGAATAGAATTGGAGATGATATGAGGTTGTAGTTCTAATGTAAGATTTTATAAAAGTTAGGTCAACCAATGACTTGTAGGTTGTATATACATGCTAGGATCAATTCCTAAGTATTTAAAGTATATTAGATGTGATTTAGAGTCATAAGGAATCTATTACATCAAATTAAGTCCAAAGAATTTCTACCGACTAAGTTTTTGTAGGAGTTGATAGAAAGGTCAACTTCAAATGCCCATATCTCCTAAAAGTATAATGCGTTAGGTAACCCATAATATATCAAATCAAATATACTTGAATTAGCGTTCCAACGCATCTAAGTTCTCCTTAATTAGAGCTTGGAGTAGAAACTTATGACCATTTTAGTGAAGAAGTGCAGAGCTGTCTAAAGGTCCATGCCTAGAGCGCGTCGTGGACCAAATGCGGACCCTCACTGGATAAGCAATGACATTTTTTTTCTTTTTCTTTTGAGGGTACTTTTATCCTAAAACCTTTGAGGTCTATTTAAGGTCCCAAAATGCATAAAACATCAGTTTTCATAACCAAAACTCTCTCCTTTCACTCCTAAACATAAACACTTAAGAATCATCAGGAAAGTCATCAAGTTATGATTAGCTTTAAAGATTCATCCTCAAGGTGAGTTATTCTTCATAAATTTTAATCTATCTAACCCAAATTTCTTTATCTATTCATGAATCTCTAATAAAACCTTACACTATAACCTAGGGTTTCAAGAAGACGAATTCAAGAATCCCAATAAAGGATTACTTGATTCTTCTTTTTCAAGAATGCAGGATTCTTCATCAAGACTCTAAAAATTCTAAGTCAACAATTCAAGAATCAAGGAGAAGCCCTTCAAATAATATATTACCAAGTTCTTTCTCCCTAAAGGAACTAACGAGATCGAGGATTTTCTCCAAGAAAGCTAGATCAACTTTTCAGGTATGTAAGGCTACCCAAAGCATGAGATTATTCTCCCATTTGCCCCCTTAATTATAGTGAGTTGATAGTTGAATGTGATGGGTTCTATCTATATGATTCTTGAATGTTATCTTGAAAACAATAATTATTCTACATGTATTTTCGTAAATTGATGATCATCATAACTTTCATTACTTGTTTAATTGATTAATTGAGTTATTGTATAAACTATACATATTTAATTGCTAAAGATTTCCTGAATGAACCTAGGGGTTGATGTCTAGAGCCTTGATTATGCAAGTGTGGTTGATTATTGTGGTCCGAGTCCTGAGATGAATGTATTGATGACTAAAACTGATGATATTAGAGTCCTTAGAGTCTAAATGAGAGTGAAATTAACCTTGAAAGGGTGATCCTACTCCTTGAGTTGATAGATGATAGGATAAATTGAGGTTTCTTGGCCATAGAGGCTAGGTGATGGAAATTCTTGATTGATTGATAGTTTTATGAGCAAGTTGAGTCATGGGAGGAGTATTGAGCACTGAAATGAGTAAGAGTGAGTCTCAATCGCATATGTTAACTACGTGGCCAGCGTAGGAGAGGATTGGATCATGAAAGTGGATGTTTCCTTTGTCCCACAGAGGACTTGATAGACTTTTGGATCTACTAATAGACTTATCCTTTACCCCGGCAAGGTACTGGATGAATATGACAACTACATCTCTTCGTTGTATCACCACTAGCTCATAGGTGGTGGTTGTCGGTGTCACAACCCAACCTATGGGCCGTGACTGGTACCCGATTGGGGCACCCGAACAAACATTACTAAGCCAGACTCAGATTATAATCATTATTTCACTTACAGAAATTTTGGCAGAGTTTCCTCTGTTTTATTGACTATCCACCTGCGAACAGAAGATTTCAGCAGATAGTGCAAACATACAAACATACGTATCCATATATATGCGGGCTAACAAGGTCACCGCTGCGGTTAAACCGCCCAACAAACACAGCAAACATACATAGAATCCAAACTGACTGACATGTCTCATATATCTGGCATACAGACATAATATACAGACTGACTGGCTGACATGTCCCATACTCACAGGAGTCCATAGATCTCTATACAGACATACTGACTCATAAGACAGGACAGGGCCACGTCGTACCCAGAAATGAATATGCTACAAGGTAATAAAGTAGCAAGTATACCAAAAATAGCTTTGAAGCAAAGGAGCTCTTCAAACTACAAGCTGGGGACCTAAGCTGGTAGCCCGCTACTTTGTGCGTCTGTACCTGTGGGCATGAAATGTAGCCCCCGAGAAAAGGGGGTCAGTACGAAGAATGTACCGAATATGTAAAGCAGAAGGTATAGAAATACGAATGAAGATAACAAACTGGGTGGTGCCGACCCTTGGGCTGAGCCGACCCCACCGTAACTAGCCACCTTCAGAAATATATATATGTATAGTATGGTACACATGACATTAATCGGCTCGAGAATTAGTGAACAAGGTCATAGTTGGCACGAACAGAGTCGTGAGGACCATATGCATAAAAAATCCATTTTATAAGTCCAAGAGTTCAATAGCATGTTCACATTAGAAACCAAAGCTTTACTGGTACCAAAATTATTTATACTTGAGAACAAAACATTAGTTATGCCAAACTATTCATATTAGAATTCAACATAGTGTTTATTCCCCAACTCTTTCCAAATTGTCAAAATTTATAGATTAAAGTCTTCCTAATAAAGTAGAAGGGATCTATGTCACTTAGATTTCCAAAGGAATAGTAGGACATTCATGTTCGCATTTAACTTATAATTATTAAATTTCCAAAATAGTAGCGAATTATTCATGTCCAACAATAATAATATATACATATAGCTTGCCTTAAGTTCTTCTATTATTTCCAAAGTGTTGGGAAACAGTTCCCTAATAAAGTAGAAGGGATCTATGTCACTTAGATTTCCAAAGGAACAGTAGGACATTCATGTTCGCATTTAACTTATAATTATTAAATTTTCAAAATAGTAGTGGATTATTCATGTCCAACAATAATAATATATGCATATAGCTTGCCTTAAGTTCTTCTATTATTTCCAAAGTGTTGGGACACAGATGGTTCCAAACTTATCAAACTTTCATAAGATACAAACTTATCAAATTTTCATAGTCAACAAAGTTATCAGACTTTTGTAATTAACCAGCGGACCAAGCTTCCATAACTAACAAACTTATCAAACCTTCACAACTTACAACTTTAAAATCATATGAACCAAAAAAAAATAGGACTAACTGTTATGATCATTCAACTAGGCCACATGTCAAATCTCCCAAGTCATGAGGTTAGATGTTCCTAGAGTGCAAACTTCAAAAGAATGCTTTGGAGTGAATAAGGTCCTTAGGATAGCCGTAGTTATGAAACCACCCTCCATAGGTGTAGCAAATGGTAATTAGAGTGATCTTAATTTCAAGTAACTATCTTTGTTCTTTCTGCTACTATTGGATGAGCTAATAATGCATCTGTGTTTTGCTTAGCAGGATAGGCATGATTAAGTAAGAAAAGTAGATGAATGGTATTTTACCATATAAGATATTAGAATGCCAACATTCAAGTTAGATTTTCTTTGTACCTAGACATCTCGGAGTGCAGTCAAAAACTGCACTGTCTTATTGACAAACCTTTCAAAGCATTTTTATGTTCGTTTTCCTTTTATGAACCAGGATTTAACCAGAAGCGAAGTAGAGTTGATGCAGTTACCTTCTGCCAAACTGTAAGCACACTCATAGAGGAGTATTTAGATGCAAATCAGGTAAGTTTATGATAATTTCCTAGGCTACTCGAGAGAAATTGAGTGAAATATAGTACTAGTTAAGGTAGTGAGGCATGAACTATATTTTATGCATTAATTTGATACCATCCGGACCCCCACTTTGTTGAATTACCATCGAGTTATCAAAGAAACCTATGAACTAGTGGGAGATCAGTTATGTCATCGCAATTGTAAAACCATTTATGGAGCTTCCACAACTTCAAAATACTGTACATGTACCAGAAACAAGGTAAAGAATGAATACCAAGAAACAAAGGTAAGATAGTTTCGAACCCAAATTGCAAAGGAAGAGCTTCATTTCAAAGCTCACATATGACAACAACATGCCTAAGGATAAAATGCTTTACATACCTCTTTTTCTTTGCTAAATTAACTCCAACGTCAAATCAATCCAATCTATTCTTCTAGATGCTTAATGTCTACAAACATCATAATAGCGTCATAGTTAGTTAGATTCTATAAAGGGCTTTAACTTCTAAGTTTCATTCCAAAATTTTATAAAAATTTCGCCTTAATTTAGGCCATTCTGGGGCTTCATCTTGGCCCCATTTTACCAACAACAACATCAACAACCATCACACCACAACAAGGAGCTATTTTAAGTCCCAAAACTTCACTAATTCACTAACAAACTTCATTTATCATTAAAATGGAAAAACAGGGCAGCATGTTATCTTTATACATACTCAACACCTTCAAATACTTCTACACATGCTAAGAGTTCAATTACATTATCCAAACACCAAACAAAACCTTAAAATGCCAAAGCGCAACATTTCATTTTCTTACAAAAATGAAAATCTGGACAGCCTACTGTTTACCTGCATAATTAGCATGCCCAATCACTTCTATATACTTTTTCTTACAAAAATGAAAATCTGGACAGCCTACTGTTTACCTGCATAATTAGCATGCTTAATCACTTCTATACACTCCAAGAATCACAACACAACACTCCAATGCCCAACATAAACCCCCAACGTTAAAACGCTACAATTTCATTAGCTATATCTATTCAAATTCAACCAATTCTTCAACGATACACATAAACCATTTCTAATGTTTCTTATACCCCCACCCAAGAACCATTTTCAACTCAATTCAACACAAGTATGAGATTGTAGCACAATTCAATTTCTATATACCAAAATTTTCCCCAAATTTTAAATTCACAGGAAAACCCCATAATTTATTTAACAAATAATTCTTTAAGGTTTTAAAGGTTATTCTTTCACTTAAACACCCTCCAAACCATATACAAACTTTAATATAACTTAAAAGAGGAAGAAAGTCCACATACCTTAACAACCCTTCAAGAACTTCAAATCTTTAATACCGAATTTCCAAGTGTTTTCTTGACAAAGTAATGCTACCATGCTACTTGGGGGACCCTATATACCAAGCTTGTAGCATCAAATTAGAGGAAAAAAAAATAAAATTTGCGAATTTCTTGGGTAACACTGTTCACCCAAGAACAGTTTCAGCTTCTTCTTGAAATTTCTGCTAATTTCTTCTAAGTGTTAACTCCTTGTGAAGAAGCTAAGGCTACTTGCATATGTATATATTAATAATTCCCATAAGACCCCTTTACATACATGGACCAATCAAAACATAACACCATTTAAAATAAATTCTAGATTTTTCCTTTGTGAACAAAAATTAATATTTGGAAAGAATTAAGTAGTAGTCTTGCATAGGTGTACATGTGTATGTATAGATATATACATATATACCTCTTTTAAATAATCCACTTGAATCCCAATTTTTTTCAAAAATTGCAACTTTAGTCCAAATTTCATAATTGACCCGAAACACCACAATACGGGTCCTAACAGACAGTTAGAGAAACTCCCAAATAGGTTTCATCTTGATAGTATTCTGATGGTGATATGATGGTATGAGTCTTAATTGATGTTGATGAGATATTGTCCTACTCCTTATCTTGAGTTGAGATGAGTACCTGATGTGTTGATGTTATTTCATGTCATATTTGTCTATACTGTTTACTTTTAGTCCATTTACATTCCATGTACTGACGTTATTTGGCACTGCATCATTTCATGATGCAGATTTAATAGATAGAGAGATTTAGCAGATGATTCATTAAGGTTCACAGACATTCATCCCAAAGACTTTGTGAGTCATCCCCTGCATCCGAAGGATGACTTTATTTCATTTTCTTACATTTTGAGTTATTCTGAGTTTGTGGTAGCCATGGCCTGTCATGGTACCTTCCTAAACGGTAGAAATAGAGGCTTCATAAAGATAGAGAGATGATGTGCTGATGTTGGGGTCCTTCCCCTTTCTAAACTAAGTTTCTTTAATCCTATTTCATGTGATGGACGTTAATGACTAGCCTTATGGCTTATGACCCATATTTCTGGATGAGGATATGATAGAATAGAGTTGTCCATTGTTATGTATTCTGATGTCTTTCGCTAATTTATTGATCGAATGAATGTGATAAGGCCAGGTGGTTTGCTTGGGGACTAGCAATAGTATCTAAGTGCCAGTTATGCCCAGGGTACCCTCCCGGGGCGTGACAAACTTAATATCATAGCACAGAGTTCAAGTGTCCTTGGGAGTCTATGAAGTCGTGTCTAGTAGAGTCTTATTTATGGGTGTGTCGTGCACCACACTTCATAAGTAGGAGACTATAGGAAATTAGAAAAAGTTTCCCTTCTTTCATATTTTGATTCCTGCGATAGAGATCAACTCTATGGAAAACCCTCTTTTAATTCATGTGTTACACATTTACACAATTGTGATCATGTTTTCAAGAAGAGCGATGAAGGAAAGGATAAGATAGTGAGAGTGATAGCTGATTAAGGCTTGTAGTTAAGGTTATGTACCCACTACGTATGTAACGGGGCAATGAGTTGATTGCAATAAGTTTGATGAAAGAGTCGTAAGTATCCCATGATTTTCATGATAAGGTATAGAGGAAGAGTTATTGTTAGAATATGGTACAGCATGCTTAAACTAGAAGGAAGTTTGTATTGATGCGTTGTAGTATTCATACTATTGAGGGTGAAGTGTAGATATTGAGTAGGGAAAAGAGTGCTTTTAATGTAATAGATCTAAATTAGGCTTATGATTTTTTAAGTGAGAGTTCATGACAGTCATCGAGTTATGTGCTTAGTTAGACAAGGAGGCATGATTGAATAGATAAGTGGTACTAAGTTATGAGGAAGGGATGTGTTGACTGAATACTCGCTATGAGATTTTAGTGGTCTTATTTTCCCTAAATGTTCACGTAGTAGTTATAAGTTAGCATTAAAGATTTGTGTGATAGATATACTTTTTATGCTAGACCCTAAGCTTGAATTTTGAGGAGTAGTGCGAAAGAGGAGATAACATTGTGAGACTGGTAGTCCTAATTAGAGATTTGCTCTAAGAGGCTTGTCATAGTGTATGTTCGAGATGAAAATATAGATTTGTGAGGAAGTGATGCTATGGGCAAGGTACAAGTGCCCCTTAGGTAATACAATTAAGACGAGGATAGCTCAATAGATAAGAAGAGGCTTGAGATATGTATCCATGATTATGTAAAGATGTGTGAAGCTTTAAGTTATGACTGCTATAGGAATCTAGATAGTATATTTGAGTTTTTGATCAGAGTAGGTTGATGTAGGTAATCTTGGTCGTCATAAGTAGCTAAGTCTATTGGGGCTTATGGATAAATGATGATAAGTTTTTCATGATATTCTTAGTCTTATACAAATGAGTTTATGGGGGCATAGGAGTTGGGAGTCTGTAGGCAAAAAGAGAAGGTTAGTACGCCATAAGAATAGCAAATATAGAGAGATTTCCATAGAGACAAGAAGGAGCTAAAAATGATATCGTTGACAAGAGTCTGAGTGGCTAGTTATATGTATATGACTATAGCATAACAGAAGAGTTTGAGATATTCTTGTCGGTAGTGATTCCTTGACCAAGTGGAGGTGTATGCTTACGATCTAGTAGAGGAAATTGATTCCCAAATTTAGAGAGAGGACCTTGAGAGCCAAAGGGGAGATGACAAAGTGGTAAATCAAAGTAAATGGGAGGATCAAGATGAGATATCAACTCTTTTCCATCTCATACGATCTTTACCCTCCAGTTGAGGTGATACTCTATTCCCTTCTGGTGTATGGCTGTCACACCTATGGCCTAGTCTGATGTACATCATGTTGATTTTTGTTCATGCTGAGTTTCAAGGATGAGAAATGATGAATCTATTCATTAATCTTGATCTTACCCCATGCATCCAAGAGTTTCCAATCCTATGCCGAATAAGATGTGACTTGAGTTTTACACTACATAAAGTTCTGTGAACTCAGAGTGAGTTTTGATAGACGAGGGAGATTGTACTTCGTTATGAATGTCTTTTGATGAGATTTTTCGATTGAATCATGCTAATGATCTCTGTTCCAAGCCCTTTGAGTAATCCAACTTTCTAGTCTTGATAGAAGTATTGATAAAAGTAGACAAGTTATGGGTGATGGGAGAGAATGAGTGCTCCTAAATCATGATAATGGTGTTGAGTTCCTATCTTCGAGTTGATGTTCCTTTTGAGCCTCTACGTACTTGAGTATGCAAGTCCTTGATAGTATTTGTACCTAGTAATGATGTTGGAGATAAAGTTTAAACTCTAGACATTATGTTCGAAGTCTATTCATGAGAACGAGTATTAGAACAACTGAGTATTTGAGTTCTTGATGATATTCATGCTTATTTTACATGGAGAGGTAGTAGTTGAGGTTTCGCCAAAGGAGAAGATGATGATTTCCTCAAGGCCAAATAGTGTGCTGATAGTAGTAAACTAAGGATGAGGATAGATGATGAGGAGTGAGCATATCCTTATTATGAAATTGGTGTTAAACTTGTGTCATGTAGGAATAAAGATAGGAAGGAGGAGAGAGATCAATCCTTATGATGAGCAGTAGATAGGTAAGAGTATGTTGGTGTGACTTTGAGTGAGAACTCATTAAATAGTGGAGGTAGAAGTCTAAGCAGGCTTGAAAATTCTAAGGTATAGTTGAAGTGGTTAGAGTGATAGGCTTGAATTCATGGTTGTTTTTATGTGAGTATCAATAGTAAAGACTTTATAAAAAGGGTTCGAGAAAGAGTAGTGAAGTAGTGAAGAGGACTAGTGATCTTTTAATGAAAGCCCCGTGGAAGTTTTGAGTTAAGTATGATTAGCTCTATATGCATATGATCATCTCGTGAATAGCACCTTAAGGCTTAGAAGTAGGCTTGAATGGAAAAGGAGGATGTGGTTAGGCAGAGATTTGAATAGGAGCTATAAGTTGTAATTGATAAGGTGTAGTGCCATGAAGGGGAGCATAATCGGATGAGATGCTAAGCTTGATAGTTACCCATAGAGTCTTATGTATCTCGATGGTCTCATTCTCGATTAGAGTTGATGACCTCTTTCTTGAGTCCAAAAAAAATTGATTGATGAGGTGTTCAAATGATTTGAATTGCTCAAATTTTGATATCCCTTTCGTGCCTGTCGGTGAGGATGTCTAAGGTATAAAATAAGAACATTATGGGATAGATTATAGGATTGTGACTAACTTAAGAGGTAGCACAAGGTGACCTTGAGTTAGGCTTGACTTTGGTTAGAGTATGCAGTAAAACTTAGGCCTTGACGAGAGGTATGAGCTGCAGATGATCATGCCCTCTAACGAGTTGAGTTTTCTAATCTTGAGTCGATGTTCACCCATGAGTTGGAGTATTTGCATATTTAAGTTCTTGATATGTATATTCCTGAGTCTGAGTAGAGACTGTTAAGATCGATGAGGAGTCGAGAGTTTGATTAATTAAGTTAGACTTGAGAGGGCTTTGATTAGTATTCGTGCCTTGATGTCCATCCTTACTCATCATTCGAGGATGAATGATCTAAATGGGGAGATAGTGTAACACCTTAATTTTTTAAGCTAAGACCGAGTCATCCTTCATATGATATAGGATTTTAATTGATGATAGAGTTTGAGATATTCTTGTCGGTAGTGATTCCTTGACCAAGTGGAGGTGTATGCTTACGATCTAGTAGAGGAAATTGATTCCCAAGCATACATGTTAAAGTCAATTTCTTAGTGTGGGAATAAAATTGGAGATAATATGAGGTTCTAGTTCTAATGTAAGATTTTATAAAAGTTAGGTGACCAATGACTTGAAAGTTGTATATACGTGTTAGGATCAATTCCTAAGTTTAAAGTATATTAGGTGTGATTTAGAGTCATAAGGATCTTTTACATCAAGTTAAGTCCAAAGAATTTCTACCGACTAAGTTTTCGTATAAGTTGATAGAAGGGTCAACTTCAAATGACAATATCTCCTAAAGTATAATGATTTAGGTGACCCTTAATATATCATATTGAAGATATTTGAATTAGCTTTCCAACGCATCTGATTTTGTATTAATCAGAGTTTGGAGATTAATGTTATGACCATTTTAAAGGTCCGCACTTGGAGCGCGTCGCGGACCATACGCGGGCCCTCACTAGATAAGTAATGACGTTTTGTTTCTTTTTATTTTGAGGGTACTTTTATCGTAAAACCTTTGGGGTCTATTTAAGGTCCTAAAAAGCATAAAACGTCAGTTTTCATAACCAAAACCCTCTCCCTTCACTCCTAAACATAAACGCTCAAGAATCATCAAGAAAGTCATCAAGATAAGATTAGCTTTCAAGATTCATCCTCAAGGTGAGTTATTCTTCATAAATTTCAATCGACCCAACCCAAATTTCTTTATCTATTCATGAATCTCTAATAGAGCCTTACACCATAACTTAGGGTTTCAAGAAGATGAATTCAAGAATCCCAACAAAGGATTATTGATTCTTCTTTTTCAAGAATGCAGGGTTCTTCATCAAGACTCTAAAAATTCTAAGTCAATAATTCAAGAATCAAGGAGAAACCTTCAAATAATGTATTTCCAAGTTCTTTCTCTCTAAAGGAACTAATGAGATCGAGGATTTGCTCCAAGAAAGCTAGTATTCATCCAATTTTGATTGTGATATCAACTTTTCAGGTATGTAAGGCTACCCAAAGCATGAGATTATTCTCCCATGTGCCCCACTTAATTGTAGAGAGTTGATAGTTGAAGGTGATGAGTTCTGTCTGTATGATTCTTGAATGCTATCTAGAAAACTACTATTATTCTACATGTATTTTCGTAAATTGATGATCATCATAACTTTCATTACTTTTTTAATTGATTAATTGAGCTATTTTATAAACTATACATATTTAATTGCTAAAGATTTCCTGAATAAACCTAGGGGTTGATATCTAGAGCCTTGATTATGCAAGTGTGGTTGTTTGTTGTGGTCCGGGTCCTGAGATGAATGTATTGATGACTGAAACTGATGAGATTTAGAGTCCTTAGAGTCTAAATGAGAGTGAAATTAACCTTGAAAGGATAATTCTACTCCTTGAGTTGATAGATGATAGAATGAACTAAGGTTTCTTGTCCGTAGAGGCTAGGTGATGGAAATTCTTGATTGATTGACAGGTTTATGAGCAAGTCGATTTATGGGAGGAGTAATGAGCACCAAAATGGGTAAGATTAAGTCCCACTCACATCCATTAACTACGTGGTTAGAGTAGGAGCGAATGGATTGGATTGTGAAAGCGGATGTTTCCTTTGTCTCGCAAAGGACTTAATAGACTTTTGGATCCATTGATAGACTTATCCTTTACTCCGTCAAGGTATTGGACAGATGTGGCAACGATATCTCTTTGTTGTATCACCACCGGCTCATAGGTGGTGGTTGTCAATTAGAGAAACTCCCAGATAGGTTTCATCTTGATAATATTATGATGGTGATGTGATGATATGAGTCTTAATTGATATTAATGAGATATTGTCCTACTCCTTATCCTGAGTTGAGATGTGTACCTGATGTTTTGATGTTATTTCATATCATATCTGTTGATACTGTTTACTTTTAGCCCTTTTATATACTGTACATTTCACATACTGACGCCATTTGGCGCTGTATCATTTCATGATGCAAATTCAGTAAACAGAGGGCTTTAGTAGACGATTCATTAAGGATCACTGACTTTCAGCCCAGAGACTTGATAAGTCCTCCCCTGCATTCGAAGGATGACTTTATTTCATTTTCTTACATTTCGAGTAATTTTGAGTTTTTGGTAGCAATGGTCTATCATGGTACCTTCCTAGATGGTAGGAATAAAGGCACTATATACATGGAGAGATGATGTACTGATGTTCGGGTCCTTCCTCTTTCTAAGGTAAGTTTCTTTAATCCTATTTCATATGACGGACATTAATGACTAGTCTTGTGGCCTATGACCCATATTTCTTGATGAGGATATGATAGAATAGAGTTGTCCGCTGTTATGTATTCTGATGTCTTTCGCTAATTCATTGATTGAATGAATGTGATGAGGCTAGGTGGTTCGCTTGGGGACTAGCAATAGTCTCTAAGTGCCAGTTACGCCAAGAATACCCTCCCAGGGCGTGACAAAATTACTTCTTATTATTTCTCTATCTGGGACTAAAAAGGAAGGTGATGTTGATAACTCACAAAGCACTACTTCTTACAATTAGCCAATCGAATTGAGTATGTATCTTTATTACAAGATGGACAAGTCAATTTTCCATTTGTACTCCATCCAGATAAATTTTTATATGCTGAAAAGTCATTGATAATTCATAATAAAGAAGCATGCAACTTATATTTTCTAGTTGATGCATCAAAAGTACCAACTTCCCGCAATTCTTTCAATTCCTCTATTAGAGGTTGAAGATATGTATTAATTGCATCTCCAGGACCATTTGGACAAGGAATAAGTATTGATAAAATAATTTTTTCTATTTGACACACAACCAAGATGGCAAATTATATGAAATAACAACCATAGGCGAAATGCTATATGAAGTCTTTGAATTAAATGGAGTAAGAACCACGGGCCAATGACTGAAATTCCTCACTAGCAAGTTTAAGTCAAACATTACGAGGCTAGATTGTAAAAGAAGGATGAAGTTCATAAAATAATTTTCATCCCATTGAATCAGCTAGGTGCCTCATTATTCTATCATCAGTTCTTTCACCCTTATGCCATGTCATTAGAAGATGTCTTTGCAAACATAAACAATCTCTCAAGTATAGACTTCAATGGAAAATAACGTGAAGTGTTTGATGCTATTTGTTTAACTTTTTAATTCTTTGTCTCCTCGCTATATGCATCTATTTTTTGTCTAGCTCACTATAGATTTTACAAGAATCAAGTAAGCTATCTTCCGTTCAGTATAAATTGTAATCACTAGTACAAGCATCAATCTGGGTGTAAGAAATCCAAAGATCATCATTTAACATTTTCACTAGCATGGTAAATGATTCATTACTCCAATGACTCATACATTTGATGTGAAGTAATTTAATCAAAGATGAAAACTTTGAAGCCTTTGAGTTTTGGTATATTAGCTGATCTAAATCCTTCAAAAGGATATAAAATTTCTTTGCTTCAACATTTGGTTCCTGCTCAAGAAAATCATCACAATCAGCGTGTGTTACTTCTCTATCAACATTAGAATATAAATCTTTCAACAATTCTTCTAGTTCTTCTTCATTCATAATCTTCTACTTTTTCAACATTTTCTACTTTAGAGTCTGACATTGATTCAACTAGATGTTCCCGTGGTGATACCAGAAAGTATAAGTTTGAATTATTTATTTATATTGAAATGTGTCTCAATTGTTTTGATGGGATCCTACTATTGTATTTCAAGATTCTTAATATAGATATCATATTTCACATTCTTCTTCTTTTTCCCAGAAAAGCATAATTTAAGAATTTTTTCACCCAGTCTAAGTAAATTTCATCTACTCGATTATTAAGAGAAAGTTGCATCCATTGCTTATTAGATGACATAACATTAAAGAAAAGATTAAAAGATTAAAAAAAATAGACTAAGAATAAACAAGTTTACAAAAATCATAAAATTTAAGTAACATTTTACCATCAGATGCACATATATAACTAGGCTAAAATCTAATATTGTACTCTTTATTGGAAGCAATGCATATATATAACTAGACTAAAATCTAATATCATACTTTTTATTGGAAGCAATGTTTTAAGGAACATGGCAATGATGACGATAATGACGCAAATATTATTTCTTGAATAGATGTAACCTCTTCACTTTGTCTACATCATAAGGAGATTGGATTAATTACTCCAATATAAAATATCCTTCCTCAAACTAAGTTGTACGGATGTTCATGGACCGGGTTGGTTCAGATTTTTTAAATATCAAACCAAATCATTTGTGTCGAATTTTAAAATATAAAAATCAAACCAAACCAATAAAACTCGAATTTTTCGGCCTCGGATTTTTTGGGTTTCTCGAGTTTCTCGGGTTTTCGGGGTTTTTTTCTTTCAAAACTTCTCAGATTTTTGAAATTTTTTTCAAAATTCTCGTGTTTTCAAAATTTTTTTGATAAAACATTTATAAAAATATATAATTAGCTTATGATTCAAATATTTTTTTGGTCCTACTAAAATACAAATATCTAAGATTCTTTTTAGAAAAAGCACAAAATATGATATTAGTGAAGACATAAAAATATTCAACAAAAAAATAATAATGAGATCTCATAAAATAAATATTATAACGAAATAGGTCATAATGAAGATGATCATGATTTCAAGTACTAAATCATGCTAAAATAATATCACGCCCCGAGAGGGTACCCTAGACGTGGCCGGCACCCAAAGACTATTGCTAGTCCCCAAGCAAACCACTTTGCCTCATCACGTTCAACTAATCAATAAACTCTACTAATCAACGAAAGATATAAGGAAGTGAATGGGCATATCATCATCTAGTCTCAAAAGAATATAATAAGTAAAAAAGTTAGAAAAAAACTAGCTCAACAATCTTAACATCAACACTCGACTCTAGTGTATAAAGCCCCTATCACTATTAAGCAGTGCTAATGATAGACCTATAGCTACCTCAAATCCAAATAAAGTAAGCCAAACAAATCTAACTCTAAAGCAAGAGAAAACAAATATAATGAATTCTCCGAAGTAAGGAAGGCTCACCAATCAGCTGAACATCTCAGATCCTCAATGATGCACCTATTGACGATCTCTAATCCCTGTAGCTGCATCATAAAATGATGCAGTGCCGAGTGACGTTAGTACATGAATGTACGATATGTAAAATGGCTGAATGAAATTGAAACAGGTAGAATAATATGGAACAACAATCAACTCAATATAGTAGCAAATCAACACATCAAATATCTATCTAAAGCAAGAATAAAGTGTAGAAAAGTGACTCATCAAACCAATCAAACCTCATCAATCAAATCAGACTCATCTCAAAGGGACTCATTTCATGTCATCTCGACTCAGAGTACTCAATGTGGGAACTTTATGGGAGTTTCTCTTATTCGACAACAATCATTTATGAGCCCGTGATTGTACAATAAGTCATTGTTGTTGCCACAACCATTCCGTACTTTTCAGGTAGAGAATGAATCGAAACCATAATGGATAAGTCCAAAATAGAGACGACAATCTACAAGTCCTCTATTGTTTCAGGGACTTCTATCTAGAGGGAACCTCAGCATAATGTAATGGTCCTAATCCTTACCTACACTTGGTTACATAGTTTGACGAGTGTGAGTTGGATTAACCCTTATTCTTTCAATGCTCGATACTCCTCCCAAGACTCAATGCTCACAAGACAATCCATCCCAATCAAACTATCTCAATAAGTCTTGTGGAGGCACTCATAATTCAATCAGACTCATAAAGACTCTCATCATCTCATCAATCAACATCTCAATCAATAGCTCAAGGCTTAGAACAATCATTAGAAAACAATCAAATAGACAAATCATTAGAGTTAATTTGGGAACACTCATGGACCACTAAGTACTATCAACCTATCATCATTCTCACATCACAATCACAATCACAACCAACATTCTCAATCAAGGCTCTAGACTCAATTCCTATCTTCATATATGCATGCTTTCAAAAGTTAACATATAGGGTTTAAACAATATCTCATGAAAAGTAATTAATTCAAGAAAATAAGTTTATGATGATCATCAACATATGAAAATACATCAAAATAAATATAATTTTTCAAGAAAATAATAAAAAATAATGTATCTAGACTTATAAACTTTCAACTCTCTTCTAAGACTATCTGTGGGGCACATGAGAGAATAATCTCATACTTTTAGTTTAACCTTACATACCTAGTGTGAAACTTTAATGATCAATCCTCAAGAACTCTCCCTTGAATTCCCCAATTGAAAGGACATAGAATGGGATTTTAGACCCTTTTTACGGTCAAAATGGCCTATCTTCATCGTGTATTGAGTTTAGGAGGGGTTGAGAATTTTCTGGAATGCCCCTCCAAATTAAAGAAAAAATTTTGACTTCCAAATAACTAGTTTGTGATAGGGGACACGATGCGCCTTTGTCGCGCAGAGACACTGTTTTTATGTTTCAGATCAAAAATTTATCTTTTGATCCGATCGCTCTAAAAATCCATCGAGACTATTTTTCTACTCAGCTTTTCATCCTAATCGGATAGCCAACCTTGGATTTGCAAATGGAGCATGGAAAGACATGTTATGCGCACATCTCTTCTCTAGGGGTATTTGCATAATTTTACTGAGGATTATATCATCTCTCCCTTGGGATCATTTGTCCTCGAATGATGAGTGAAGGTGGATATCAAGGTGCGAATAGACCCAAAACTCATCTCAACATTCACAGCTATCAATCAAACTCTTGACTCTTCCTCAATCATCAATCAACTCTATTTGGACTCAAGAATAGACAATCAACTCAAGCATAGATCAATCAATTTAATTAAGGGTAAGGAAATTGCCTTCAATATTCTCCTCATTAGGCATGAATAGGTGTTAATATTTTGCTTTCATCTCTTCCTCAGCTTCCAATGTTGCTTCCTCAATGAATTGATTTCTCCATAGGACTTTGACTGAGGCAATCTCTTTGGTTCTCAATTTGTGAACCTAATAATCAAGAATTTGGATCGAAGTCTCCTCGTAGGACAAGCTATCCTTCACCCCAATACTCTCAATAGGGATTACTAAGACAGGATCTCCCAAGCACTTCTTCAACATTGAATGTGGAATACAAGATGAATACCATAACTCGGAAGGCAACTATAACTCATAAGCAACCTTCCCAATCCTCTTCACAGTCTGATAAGGTTCGATATAGCATGGACTCAACTTCCACTTCTTCCCAAATCTCATGACACCCTTCATAGGTGACACTTTCAAGCACACCCAATCATTTACCTCGAGCTCTAAGTCTTTTCTCCTCATGTCGATATAAGATTTCTGATAACTCAGTGCAGTCTTCAACCTCTCTTCAATAACCTTAACCTTCTCCATTGATTGATGGACAAGGTCAGGACCAATCAACTCAGCTTCTCCAACTTTAAACCACCCAATTGGTGATCTATATCTCCTCCCATACAAAGCTTCATAAGGAGCCATTTGAATGATTGTATGATAACTATTGTTATATGCAAATTCAATCAATGGTAGGTGATCATCCTATTTTTTTTTTTTGAAATTAATAAGACACGCTCTCAGCATATCCTCTAATGTCTGAATCATACGTTCTGCCTGGCCATCTGTTTGTAGATGAAATATTGTACTCAGATTCACCTTAGTACCTAATCCTTTTTGGAAGGATCTCTAAAATTGGGAGGTGAATTGAGCTCTTTTGTCCAATATGATGGACAAGGGAACTCCATGCAAACTCACAATCTCTTAGATATATAACTTGGCATGCTCATCCATAGTGTTAATTGTCTTAACTGCTAAGAAGTGAGCCAATTTGGTCATCCTATCCATGATCACCCATATCGAATCATGTTACTTTTGAGACCTCGATAGATCAGTAATGAAGTCCATGTTGATCATTTCCCACTTTCATTCAGGAATCTCAAAGTTCTGTGCCAATCCACACGATCTTTGGTGCTCAACTTTAACTTGCTGGCAAGTCGGGCACTTTGAAACGAACTCAACAATATCCCTCTTCATTCCATTCCACCAATAGACTTTTCAAGTCGTAGTACATCATGGTGGAGCAAGGATGAATGGAATATTTAGACTATGGGCTTCCACCTTAATCCTATCTCAGATACCAGTAATATTTGGGACGCACAATCTACTCTGGTATCTCAACACTCTATCTCTCCCTTTGAAGAAGACCATCACTTTCTGTTTGTGAATAGCCTCCTTTAATTGAAGCATGATAGGATCTTGGTCTTGCTTTTTTTTCACCTCTGCCACCAAAGATGAAGCAGACCTATTGTAAACATTAACTCCTCCCTAATCGTTATCTTCAAGTTGAACTCTCAATCGAGCCAATCGATGCACTTCTTTAGCTAGCTCCTTCCTTCCTTCCTCAGCATGGGTTGTGCTGCCCATTGACAACCTGCTAAGAGCATCAGCAATAATGTTAGCTTTACCTGGATGGTAGAGAATACTCATGTCATAATCCTTGAGCAACTCCAACCATCTACTTTGTCGCAGGTTGAGCTCTTTCTGACTGAAGACATACTGCAAGCTCTTATGGTCAGTGAATACATCCATATGCACTCCATACAAGTAGTGGTGCCAGATTTTAAGTCCAAACACCACCAGCTGCCAACTCAAGATCATGGGTTGGATAGTTCCTCTCATGAATCTTAAGTTGTCTGAAAGCATACGCTATCACTTTCCCTCTCTGCATCAGCACACATCCCAATCCAACCCTCGCTGTTGCCAACTCAAGATCATGGGTTGGATAATTCCTCTTATTAACTTTAAGTTGTCTGAAAGCATAGGCTATCACTTCCCCTCTCCGCAATAGCACACATCTCAATCCAACTCTCGAAGCATCACAATAGATTACACAATCCTCTGTTTCATCGGGCAAGGTTAAAAATGGTTCAGTAGTCAATCTCATTTTCAACTGTTGGAAACATTTCTCACATTTATCGGACCATTAAAACTTGACCTTTTTTTGAGTCAATTTAGTTAATGGTGCATATAAGGAAGAAAATCTATCAACAAATCAGCGGTAGTAGCCTACCAACTCCAAGAAACTTCTTATGTCAGTCGGAGAGGTCGGTCAGGGCCAGTTCTTAACCGCTTCAATCATTTGGGCATCCACTCGAATACCATTACCGGAGATAACATGGTCTAGGAAAACCATTAACTTAAGCCAGAATTCACATTTCAAGAATTTTGCATACAACTTATGGTCCTTAAGTGTTTGGAGGACAACTCTGAGGTGATTTGCATGCTCCTCCTCATCTCTCGAATACACTAAAATATCGTTGATGAACACAATCACAAACATATCAAGATATTGTCTGAACACCCTATTCATTAAGTCTATGAAAGTGGCAGGAGCATTGGTTAATCCGAAGGACATTACCAGAGATTCAAGGTGACCATATTGGGTTCGAAAATCCATCTTGGGGATGTCACATTCGTCAACCCAAAGGACATGACCATGAACTCAAAATGGCCATATCTAGTCCTACAGGCTGTTTTTGGAATATCACATTCTTACATTCAGCTGATGATAGCTAGATCTGAGGTCTATCTTTGAGAAACAAGAGGCACCCTGAAGTCAAATAAATTATCTATCCTTTAGGAGAGGATATTTATTCTTTATCATGACCTTGTTCAGTTGGTTATAGTCAATACATATCCTGATAGATCCATCTTTCTTTCGCACAAGTAGGACAGGGGCACTCCAAGGAAAAACACTTGGCCTTATAAAGCCCTTCTCTAACAAATCTTTCAGTTGTTCCTTCAACTCTTTCAACTCAGCAGGGGCCATCCAATAAGGTAGAATTAAAATAGGCTAGGTATCAGAGAGAACATCAATCCCAAAGTCAATCTCCTTATTAGGAGGGACTCCAGGTAGATCCTCAGGAAACATTTTGGGAAACTCATTCACAATTGGAGCTGACTCAAGAGTTGGAGACCCAACATTATCAGATTTCACTCACACGAGGTGATAGATACAACTTTTAGAAATCAGCTTTCTGGCTCTAAGTATGTGATAAACTTTCCCCTTAGTGCAACAGAATCACCCTTCCACTCTAGAACTGGTTCAATGGGGAATTGGAACTTAACAGTTCGGGCTCTACAATTAAAGGAGGCATAACAAGCGTGAACCCAATCAATGCCAATGATCACATCAAAATAAGTCATCTCTAACTCAACTAAATCAATGATAGTATCCCTATGATGGATGGACACTACACAAGATCTGTAGACTCTCTCAGCCTGAATAGACTCACCTGCTGGAGTCGAAACATCAAAGAGTTCAAGAAGACTCTCAAGGGTTCTATCAAATCTACTGGCCACATAAGTAGTTAGAAAAGATAATACGGTACTAGGATCTATCAAAACATAACAATTAAGAGAAAAGACTCGAATCATACCCATCGCCACATCTGGGGAGTTTTCCTGATCATGATGACTACCCATGACATATAAACGATTTGTGGCTCTGCTTATGCCTGACATCGTACCTCTCTGGTTTTCTTTAGCTGGCGGGGCTGGTGAAAAAGATTGAGCCTGGTCATCCCACTTTGGACACTCTCTCTGATAGTGACCCGCTTGGCCACACTTGTAGCATACATCCCTCCCCTAACAACATTTCCCTAAGTGCAATTTACCATAGTTACCACATGTTGGCTTACCTAGTAAAACTTGTGCTACACTGGCTTATGACTGAGAGCCATGAGCTCCAACATTTTGGGACCTCTAATCATTCCTGATCCATGGGCTCCACACTTGTAGCATACATCACTCCCCTAGCCGTTTCATACTTGCTAGGTAGAGAACGAATTGAAACCATAATAGACAAGTCCAGAATGGAGACGACAATCTACAAGTCCTCTATTGTTTTAAGGACTTCTATCTAGAGGGAACCTCAACATAATGTGATGGTCCTAATCCTCACCTACACTTGGCAATGTAGTTTGATGAGTGCGAGTTGGATTAACTCTTACTCTTTCGATGCTCGATACTCCTTCGAAGACTCAAGCCATAAGACAATCTATCCTAATCAAACTAACTCAATCAGCCTCATGGAGCCACTCATCGTTCAATCAGTCTCATAGAGACAAATCATCTCATCAATCAACATCTCAATTAATAGTTCAAGGCTTAGAACAATCATTAGGAAATAATAGAATAGACAAATCATTAGAGTTCATACAATCATTAGGAAATAATAGAATAAAAAAATCATTAGAGTTCATTTTGGAACACTCATGGACAATCAAGTACTATCAACCTATCATCATTCTCACATCACAATCACAATTAACATTCTCAATCAAGACTCTAGACTCAATCCCTATCTTCATTCATGTATGCTTTCAAAAGTTAACATATAGAGTTTATGCAATACCTCATGAAAAGTAATCTTCATTCATGCATGCTTTCAAAAATTAACATATAGGGTTTATGCAATACCCCATGAAAAGTAATCAATTCAAGAAAACAAGTTTATGATGATCATCAATATATGAAAATACATGAAATAAATATAATTTTTTCAAGAAAATAATCAAAAACCATGTATGTAGACTCATGAACTTTCAACTCTCTTCTAAGACCATCTACAAGGCACATAAGAGAACAATCTCATGCTTTTAGTTTAGCCTTACATACCTAGTGTGAAGCTTTAACGATCAATCCTCAAGAATTATCCTTTGACTACAAGGCACATAAGAGAACAATCTCATGCTTTTAGTTTAGCCTTACATACCTAGTGTGAAGCTTTAACGATCAATCCTCAAGAATTATCCCTTGAATTCCCCAATCTTACGTTTTTTTCTTCTCTTCTCAAGCCATAACTTTTTTCATGACTGAGAATGAGATTTTAGACCGTATTTACACTCAAAATAGCCTATCTTGATCGTTTATTGAGTTTGGGGGGTGGTTGGAAATTATCCGGAATGCCTCTCCAAACTAAAAAAAAATATTTCAACTTCAGAATACCCAGTCCGCGTCACAGTGTATTTCTTTTCAAAAAAATTTCAAACGAGGTTTTCCAATACCGTAGAAAAAATAAAAAAAAAGGCAGTGTCCGCGACGGGGGTGCGACACGCCTCTATTGCGCAGAGACACTCTTTCTACATTACAAATTGAAATTTTATCTTTTGATCTAGTCGCTCTAAAAATTTATAAAGACCATTTTCCTCTTCTTGTGAATGAAGTGACAATCAATCTCGATGTGTCTAGTCGCTCTAAAAATCGATAAAGACCATTTTCCTCATTCAATATTTCATGCTGATCGCGTATTCGGTCTCTGATTTGCAAAGGGAGCATGGGAAGACGCGTTATGCGCACATCTCTTCTCTAGGGGTATTTTGGTAATTTTATCGGGTGTTACAAATAAGTCATAACGAAAATAACATAACTTTAAAGTATTAAATCATGCTAAAATAAGTGTAATAAATACTTCTTAATTACATGAATAAACATTAAAGAAAATTAATTAAGTTATGAATTTTAATTACAATGTAAAACCAAACAACAAATAGTCATTATTATTGTCATTCTTAGTGTTGGGTTAATTTATTTTGCTAGTATTACAATTGATTTGATTTTTGATTTGAGTTTTAGAGTTACTAATATGAAAAATTTGCCTAAATATACTATATTTAAAAATTAATTATCATTTATAGCTACATAAACTAATCTTAATATATGTATAATTCACTTTAAATATATAATTTAGATTTTTTTTAATCAAAATAAGTCTAATACATTTTAAACACTTCCAATGCATCTATATTGCATGCAAATTTATTTTTATATATATAATATAATACATTTATATTACATGCATAATTCATTTTTAACATATAATGCAATTTCTTTTAACCCAAATAAATATATATTACATATGTAATTCACTTTAATACATAATACAGTTACTATAAATGATAAATATTTTCTAAATATGGTATACCTAGATATAATATAATACATCTATATTACATCTATGTTTTATATAATACATCTATGTTTTATATATAATATAATACATCTATATTACATGAATAATTCATTTTAACATATAATGCAATTTTCTTTTATCCAAATAAATATAATAAATGTATATTACATATGGAATTCACTTTAATACATAATACAATTACTATATATGATAAATATTTTCTAAATATGGTATACCTAGATAATAAATAAAAGAATATATTTAAAAATAGTGAATAGCTTATAAAAGAAACTCAAAAAGGTAATTATCCCTACTAATATCTATGGACTATAACCTTTATTAGATCGTTCGAAATCTTAAGTCAAATATTAAATAATATGTTAAAAGGATAAATTTTATATATATAATGATGTCGGATTGGTTTGGTCTTGGATTGATTTTCTAAAGTTAAAATCAAACCAAATCAAAGCAAACCAAATATAGTCAAGTTTTTTTTTTCAATTCCGAACCAAGTCAAATCAAAGTAGTAGTCGAATTTTTTTCTCAGGTAGACTTGGGTTGTGGTTTGGTTTGGTTTTGTTTACCACTAGACTAATAAGATGAAGATTCCTGCAAAACACATATATTAGCTATCCGCGGGAAAACATGTATCTCCTTGTTTCAGGTAAATCAAGCAGCAGACAACATTGAGCACTCTCTTAATACTTGAAGGTTCTTTTGGATGAGAAAAGGACTAAGAACTGAATTTTTAGATAATCCATTGGCATATGTTGTTCTTTGACTGCTAACACAAAACTACACACCAATGCTAGGAACATTGTCCCCACTAATAACGAAATGTGTCACTAGAATATGTAGTAATGCTAGATATACATTTTCCCCTCCCCCCAATTAACCAAATGAGTCACCAGATTAGTCCATTATAGGATAGACACATCTGAGTGGCACCCACAAATTTAGACTTCAAACGTGCTTTTTGCAATGAGAAAATAGGCATCATATTTACTTGGTATATCATAAGAGGTGTCACCCTGATAATACTTCCCTGAACATGAAAAATTTACTGTAATTCAAGTGAAAATAGGTTATCATATATCATGGACAATATGAAGCCACCACATTGATGCATACTACTTATGAAATGAAGCACTAGTAACTGGACCAATGCTAAAGCCATGTTATTTGGGCCTTTACTGGTGTATCAAGAAAGGTTTCTACAAGACTATTTCTTGAAGAAATCCACTACCAGACGGCCATCGATGAATGTTCAAGTAGAGAGGAAGAATGAAATGTAGGAGAAGAATGGAGGAGAAGGAAATGTAACCTTACTCCTCTGAAAAGTAACTGTACAACTATATATACACAAAGTATAAGTGTGCCCTATAGTAATAAGCATGTGGTCTACCTCATACAATCAACTTCCCTAATTGCAACTAACCAGCCTAACTAAGTTATAACTAATAACTAATCTTAACTAACTCTATCATTATCTTCCAATATTCCCCCTCAAGCTGGATATATTGAAAATATTCAATAATCCAAGCTTGTGCAATAAGAACTCATGTGGTGTCCTTCCAAGGGCTTTAGTGAGCATGTCGGCTAGTTGGTCCTTGGTGTGGAGGTAGATAGTCTTGATAACACCTTGTTGAATCTTCTTGTGAATGAAGTGACAATCAATCTCGATGTGTTTAGTGCGCTCCTGGAAGACCAAATTGGCTGCTATTTGAAGAGCTGACTTACTGTCACAGTGTATCAAAGCAGGCTCTTCCAACACCACTCCTAATTCTTTAAACAGACTACTGACCTAAACAATCTCAGCTGTCAAGGCAGCCAAGCTCCTATATTCTGCTTCAATGTAGCTGTGAGATACTGTGGACTATTTCTTGGACTTCCTGCAGATAAGAGATTCACCAAACTTTAAAATAAAACCAGTGACTGATCTTCTTGTGGTTGGACAAGCAGCCCAATCTGCATCACAATATCCTCTCAAGTGTGGCTTTTGATGTGAACT
>DF361166.1:0-36532 GCA_000787875.1 Solanum virginianum | reverse complement strand
GTTGAAACCCTTTATCAAATCTCAAAATAGATCATAGATTCATAGCTCAAAACATGCTTAAATAGTCACACTTTTATAAAACCCAATATAGTTTATAGTCAAATTCATAATACATAAGACTCACAAGTAAATCAACTTAGAAACATGCAATTTATGTAAAAAGAAAGGTTGGGCACCATGAGTAAAAGGACCTAATGGTTGAAATCCACATATCTCAACTTTGGAGGTTTACTTGATGAAAATTTGATTGAGAACCTGAAGCTTAAATGAAATTCTTAAATCTGGAATGAGATTGTGATACTTGAATTTTGGGTGAAATATTTGTTTAAGTGTTAGAGAGGGTTTTGGGGAATGTCTTACATGATATGAGGTCTTGTATAGGTGTTTTTATGTATGGGAAGGCTTAGGCCAAAGACCTCAAAGCCTTAGGTCGAAATTGAAAAACTGACAACAAAATACACTGCTTTGCAATGGGTCCGCATCACGGAGCTAATGTGAACAACCAGTGAAATTTTTGCCAAAAATAATTTGCTATGGTTGCTCTAAAATTGGGGTTAGACCTATTTTCCACTCAATTTTGCTCCCTAATCAAGAATATGAAGTTGAATTTTCGATATCACACATGAATTTTGAGATATATGGAAATTACGATTATGGGCATTTCCGAGGCATATTTTATGGCACTTTATGGGGTCGTTTCATTTATCATTGCTCAAAATGCCAAGAAAATCTATTATGCTCCATATCATTGTGTAAAAATAAGACTGATTGGCTGACTGTTTTTAAGACAAAGCCTATGGGAAGAATAGAAATTGAGAATGTATTAGATGTGGCCTACCAAAATGATATTGCAGTTGTTCGACAATAAGTTGATATTGATTTGGAAACCACACTAGAACATCCTCAGCACATACTAGAAGAGGTTTCTGATGATGACCTTGTAATACCAAACAATGAAGAAGAAGTAAACAAGAAATATGAATCATTTGGGGAGGAGGAATGGGAGGACAATGAATATGAAACAATTGACGATGAAGAACGGGAGGATTAGGAATATAAATCATTTGAGGAGGAGGAATTGGAGGACAATGAATATGAAACAACTAAGGAGGAAGAATGGATGGATGATGAAAATGAAAGACGAAAGGAGGAATAGAGTGATACATTATAACTAATATGTACGTTATTTATTGTGCTATTTATTTAATTTTTTTATATATCAAATTATTCCTTTATATACAGATGTTATGTGGTGATGATAGTGATAGACCTAAAAATCATCTTAGGGCAAGCAGTTCTAGTAAGAGGAGAAAGAAAAAAGCTAGGACACCTATTGATCCTACAGATATTCTAGGACATATTTCCTCTGCCTCGGATCTTCAATGCCATGCAACTACTTCTCATACAATTAAGGTTGTGCCATTTGGGACTATGGATCCTATAACTTGAAGACCACATGATGTTTCTTCTTCATCATAGCCCAGGTTCACTTTAAATGAACAGACCAGCCAGCTACCCAGGGGCAAATCCATGTGGCATTTTTCGGGTGCTTGAGCACCCATTGACCTTGAAATATTTATTGTGTAACTATATAGAAAATATATTGAAATTGTATAAGTATAAAGATAAGCAGCTAGTGAACAACAAATCCTATGGATGCTTTGGTTCTTATTGCCTTCCTAAGGCTTAAAGCAAACTGTCAAATGAGGAATCAAATCATATTAGCAGCATAAAAATTTTTACTTTAAAATACACCTGCCAGATGAGCACCCACAGGCTTTAAATCCTGGATTCTCCACTGCAGCTACCCACAGTGATTGTGTTCAGTCTCTTTTATCTCAGTCTTCTTACCTATCATCCCTCAGACATAAATACACTTGCCAGATGAGCACCCATAAGCTTTAAATCCTGGATCTGCCACTACAACTACCCACAGATATTGTTCCATGATCTCATAGATTATCATCTTCTGGTGCTCCATCTCCCAATGTTTAGTCTCCTGCATCTTAATCTCCTCACCTATCATCCCTCAGACTTAAAGATTCTAGTGCTGAGGTTGTCACTCTTCTATTGACTCAGCATTATGTGCATCCTTCAGCATTAGCTTCACTTGCTTTTGTTGTTACTCCTGAGGCAGCACCAGATGTCACTCAGTTAGCTCCTAGCCAGTGAGACAAGGTTGGGAGAGTTTTGATAGCGCCTGATGGACCCTCGTAAGTTTGTTCTTCAATTTATTTATTTTTTGCTATATTACTAAAATATTCATGAACTAATATGTTTGTTATATGTCTTGCAGGTGGCATCCATCAAAGGATACTTTCAAAGTCTGATAGGAGAGTGTTAGGAGGTTGTTTAATAAGCCCTATCACTCTTGGGGAGAGATTCCAAACAAAATTCGTCAAGCGATGTTTAATGAGTTTAAGGTATATAAGTTTTTATATTTATTTTAAGTTAAGCTTATTATTTGCAGTATACTTTATCTAACTAATTCTCTAACACTTTTCTTCTTATTTTTTCAAACTATGTGTACTTGGGAGGAAAAGTACAATATGATAATTGGGACCACATTTGAGAGAAGAGCGAGCTCCAGACTATCTAGCTGGCTTAAGAAAGTGTGGGATAATGGAAAACCTTCGCGTTGGTTGTAGCCACACATATATGAAGAGTTGTGTTGGTATAGGGACATTTACAAATTTAAAGCTTTGTATGACCAAGCCAAAAAGGCTAGAGGGAGTCTGAAGGGTGACTCGTTGCACACCAGAGGTGCAAAGAGTGCTGGGACTATTTTGAGGGAGATGGTAAGATTTTTAAAATTAAAGTTTAAACTCATAATCTTAAATACATTTTTTGATTAAAATTTATTTCATTAATTATATTATTGATTATTTATAGAAGCAAGAAATGGTATATGTTCTATTTCGGCATGAGGTTTTTAAGAAGACTCATGTCAGAAAGAACGATGATGAGTTAGAGCTATACATGTGGGTCGAACAAGCCTACGTAAGCTTTTTCTCTCTCTCTCTATATATATATATATGCAGTAAGACTACGAGCGATACGTTCGTGAGCTTAGAGATGTTGTCCAACTTACGTTTGAACTGTCTAATCAAATTTTGATTGCAAAAGTAGTTGGCGGGAGCTAAAAAGGCCATATCTATGGGATGGGCTCAATGAATGACATACGACAACTCCAATCAGCTTTAGAAGGCATTGGATCATCGACTCAGGCCAAGATCCTTGACCGACTTTAGTTGGCTGCCATGTCTTAGAATATAGAACAACTTTCAAGTGTATTCATAGCTTTTGAGGCAAGGAGGGTTGAGTAACAAAAGGAAGTTATACAAATCAAAGAACAAGTGCTCAACCTCGCCCGTCGGCCTTAATCATGTCCTTCCACTCCCAATGAATCTGATGAGAGTGATGATGTGTTTGTTGAGAATAGTACTTAGGTTCATTTTAGTTATGTTTTGGAAACTTTATACTATTTTGATTAACTTTGCGTTGGTTTAAAACATTGTAATTTTTCGATTTTATTCGTTTTGAAGGTTTAATTTTGGTTGGGTTATGTATTTTGTATGTTGAAGTTGTTGTTGGATTGCTTGTTTGGGCTGAAATCTATTATTTTTTATATTGCAGGTGGGCAGTAGAGACTGTAGGTTTCTGCTGTCAAAAAAACTACAGAAAAAGCGACGGACAAGGTCCCTAAGTCCGTCGCTTTTTTGGAATCTTTTTTAAAAAAAATTTCAAGAAAAGTGATAGACAGGGCCTCTATGTCCATTGCTTTTTTGAATTTTCTTAAAATAAAAATTTCAGAAAAACGATAGACAGGGACCCTATGTTCGTCTCTTTTCTTAAAATTTTTAAAATAATTTTTTTAAAAATAGTAACATAGAGGAAACTTATGTCCATCGATTTTCTTAAATTTTTTTCAAATATTTTTTTAAAAATAGTAACGGACAGGGAACCTATGTCCGTCGCAAATTTTAATTTTATCAAAATAATTTTTTTTTTAAAAAAACGAAGGACAGTAACTCTATGTCCGTCACTTTTTTTAAAAAAATAAACAAATGATGGGATAAATAAAGTGACGCTGTCCGTCACTTTAAAATAGACACAGTCAATCGCTTTCATAAAAACGTCAAGCAAAAAAATGACAGAATGGACTGTATCGCTTTTCCATCGATTTTGACAAAAAAAGAGACGTTTTACCCCAATTTTTAGTAGTGATTGTGGGGTGGGGATAATGGGTGAAGGGTCTGGTGAATGTTGGTGCATAGTCGCCATGTGGTGGGGTGTTTTTGATTCTAATTTGATCGTTGAAATTCACAAAAAAAGTTACAAAAATTCAAAACAAAAGATTGTTTATTCAATTTATTTTGAAGAATCTGAGTCAGATTATATTGAAAAGCATTTGAAAAGTGATTTGAAAGAAAAATTCAAGCTCGATGAAGATTGAGTTAACTCTAATACAAATTTTATGGATGAAATTCTACAAAGAAGCAAAATTTTTTTGAAAAAGATTGAGACTTCATCCATGAAACATTGTGTCTGTTTCTCAATTCACTTTTGTTGGATTTTGTGTTTAAAGTAATTGGTGTTTTTTCATGGGCATGAAACATTGTGTTTGTTTGAATTTTCAGTCTATTATTGATTTTATTCAATGAAAATTTATAATATCAGTCATGTGTCTACTTTAGTTAATTATTTTGTACTTTTATAATTATAATACATCGATATAATCAGTATTAAATAGTCCAATTTTGTTATAATGTAAATACACTGATTTTTTAAAGTATATTTTTTGTTTCATTCAAGGTATGTCAACGATATCAATATACTAATTATATACCACTTAAACACCAAAAAATATAGAAAAATATCTCTTTAAGTATATTTTTCAAGATCATTTTTTTAAGGTTTTTTGTGGGTTTCATTCAGCGTATGCCAAATCCATACCATTATACCAATTATATATTTACTAAAGACCAAAAATATATTTCACAAATATCTTTCGTTAAATTTTTTAGGTGTATTTTTTAAGTTTATTATTAGGGTTTAATTCATGGTATGTCATGTCGATACCATTATATATATCACTTATAGATCAAAAGATATACACAATTTTTTTTAGGTGTTATTTAAGATCACCATTGAGTTTATTTCAAGGGCATGTCATGTTTTTAGCAATAGACCAAATATATACCATTTCAAAACCAAAGTTACTGAGTTTCTCAAGTATTCTTTTGATTAAACGTATATCAAGTCCTTACAAATATACCAATTATATTTCAACTAAAAATGTGTATATATATATGTATCACTTAAATACTAAAAATATATAAGCAACTTATTAGGATGCAAATATAGTGAATTTTTCCAGTATATTACTGTTTTCATTCAGAGTATGTCACTCAAATGCCCAAAATATATATATAAATATCTTTAGGTATTTTTTTTTTAAAGATTCCTATTGATTTTATTCTAGGAGGGGGAGGGGGGCAGCACTATTAAAATGCAAATATATTGATCTTTTTAAAGTATATTATTGGTTTTATTCAAGGTATAAAATGCCAAGTCAATATCAATATACCAATTATGTATCAATTAAACACCAAAAAATATACACAATATTTTCTTTAGGTGTATTTTTTAAGATCATTATTTAGGTTTATAAAAGGTATGTCCAGGTTTTTACGAATAGATCAAATATATATCATTTAAAAATCAAAGATACTGATTTTTTCCAAGTACATTATTTGTTTTATTAATAGTATATCAAGTCCTTACTAATATACCAATTATATATCAATTAAATGCAAAAATATATCAATTTTTCACCATTAAATCAAATATAGATCACTTAAATACTAAAAATATATGCACAAATCTAAATATATGTCGCTTAACAAAGAATCACCTTATAATGAAACACATATTGTAAATCCATTTAAGCTATCGTGAAAAAATCATCCAAGAATCATTCCCAAATTAAAAAAAAAACTCAGAATAGTCGGTGCAAAAATAATTTTTTCCTAAGTCTGGCAAAAGAACAGGCAACAAATCCTTATGACACTACTATTGTTTCTTGGGGGATGTCTAGAATATGTCCTTTTGTTATGTCCCACTTGACCTCATGCGCCGCATGTCACTTTTGCTCTCTCAGACTTATTTTCACCGAATGATTTCTCGCCGTTCAAGAGATGGCCTTCCAGGCTGTCGCTTCAAGTCTGGTATAATAATTTTGGTTCTAGAAGTCCCGATGGTATATCTTAAGTCTCTTAAAACTTGGTGGCAATCTTCAAAGTTTCTTTAGGTGTAAAAATGAGAATTATAGTCCTTGCCCTGTAAACTTCTGTACCTAACAAAAATCATAGCATGACCACATGGGATTTCATCCTTCTGAAAACGACCGCAACTACATTTTCTAGTCCTTAAACAAACATTGAATCTTTTTGCCCTATTAGTCACCATGTGGAGAAATTATGTTGATACGCTTACCTATGAAATTGAACAAATCTCAACATACCTCAATTGATATCAATGAAATATTTGTAAACAGTGATGACTTACTATCATTCTATAAGATAACTCATGATTAGCTTCTGTCACGCCCTGGGAGGGTACCCTAGATGTGGTCGGTACGCAGAGACTATTGCTAGCCCCCAAGCGAACCATTTGACGTCATCACATTCATTCAATCATCTACATAGCGGGAGACATTAGAATATGGAGAACATAACAGCGGGCAACTTAATTAACTTATATAATAATGAAAGAAAGCCACAAGCTAATGAGATCGGTCTCAACATCTATAACATCATAACAGTTTTAAGAAAACTTGAATCAAGGAGGGGGAGACCTCAATATCAAATCATCATCCTCTAGTCTATGAAGCCTCTACCTCAATAGTCTAGAATGGTACCATAACAGCCCATGGCTACCACAACACAAAATGAAACTAACTCAAAACATAGGAAATATGAAATGGCATCCTCCGAATGCAGTGGAGGACTCACCAATTAGCTGTGAGGAGAATAGACCTTCAACGGAGTGCCTATTGAGGATCTCGCATACCTATTTCTACATCATAATAAGATGCAGGCCCAAATGGACGTCATTACGTGGAATGTATGAGCATGTAAAATAGCTGAATGAAACAATCTAGGAGGATAATACATAATACTATCAACTCATAGGATACTCACTCAGAATATCAAATGTTCATCTAAAGCAAGAATAAAGAGTAAACACTAACTCATCAACATTAATCAAAACTCATACCCTTAACTCAACATCAGAGTACTATCACTGTGGAACTTATCTGGGAGTTTCTCTAATCTACAACCATCATCTATGAGCCAGTGATGATACAACAAAGTGATGTCATTGCCACATCCATCAAGTACCTTGCCGGGGTAAAGGACGTCACATCTGTGGATCCACTAATAAAGAACATCAAGTCCTCTTTTAGGGACTAAGGAAACATTTGATTTTACAGTTCAATCCTTTCCTACGCTGATCACGTAGTTAATGAGTGCGAGCGGAACTCATTTTAGTGCTCAATACTCCTCCTAGGACACAACATGCTCAAAAAAGGTCAATCATCAGGATTACTCTCCATTTAGTCTCATTGGACATCATTACCTCAACTCATTACATCAACCATCAAACCCTTAGACTCAGAACATTCTTTTAGAACTAAGTTCAAGCTCTTTAAGACTTTAGGGACAACAATCTCATCAACATCACATCAATATCCTCAATGCAGCACCACCATCACATACAACAAGCACATTCATACTATCAAGCCTATAGACTCATCTCCTAAGTTCATTCTTGCAATTCTTTTAGTAAAATAACATATAAGATTTTATGAAATAACTCATAAAAATATTTATGCGGTAAATTAATTTTATGATGGTTATTAATGTAGGAAAATACATATGATAAATAAATTTACAAGAAAATACTCAAGAAATTTATACATGATAATTCAGTACATTCATCTACTAATCTATTTCAATTAAGGGGCACATGGAAGAACAATTTCACGTTTTAAGTTAGCCTTACATATCTAGGATGAAGAATAACACAAGCCTTTACAAGAATTTAATCCCAACTTCAAGATCTCTAACTCTTCTTCTCTTCTTCTCCCAAAACTCTCTCCTTTGAAGGTGTAAAAATGAGTTTAGAAACCCTTATTCTGAGAAGGATGTCTAGAATATGTCCTTTTGTTATGTCCCACTTGACCTCATGCGCCGCATGTCACTTTTGCTCTCTCAGACTTATTTTCACCGAATGATTTCTCGCCGTTCAAGAGATGGCCTTCCAGGCTGTCGCTTCAAGTCTGGTATAATAATGAAAATTTTCACTCCTATTTTCATTTATATAGTGGAAACTGTGTAAATATTCTAGATTTAGCTTATTTCATAAGTGGTACTCTCCTAAGGATTTCTCTAACTTGGCCATGCATCGCTTCTAAGTACAAGGATTTCTGGTTTCTAAATATAAGCATGTTTTATCATAATATATTTTATAAGGTAATTAAATAAGACAAACTTTGTATCATTCATCAGAATAAGTATGTTCCATGAACTATATATATTGTAAAATAAATCTCTCTTCCCAATATATATATTATAAAATAAATCTCTCTCTTCCCAATATATATTATAAAATAAATCTCTCTCTTCCCAATATATATTATAAAATAAATTTCTCTTCCCAATCAACACTTATTATTATTTTTAGCATGGTTTACCACAATCCAGTGTGATATATTGCCTTACAGCTACAATGTTTCATAAGGATACCAACCCATTACTTCACTATTTTCAGGAATAATTATATTGTGGATTTATGCTATCTCATATTAATAAACAATAACCAGCTTTGAAAGTGTTGAGAGATGTATAATATATATAGCTCATATAAGCAAACAAACATACCCGATTTAATAAGTTGTTTTTAGCCGTAGCTTGCTACAATATGTAATAAGCATTTTGATAAATTTCAGATCTGCTCTTTTTAAACAAGTAAGAAAGGACTAAAATAATAATATTTACATAAAGTCTTCATTCCTATTGGCTAGACGTAAAGTAAGATAAGATTCCTTTTCTTCCACAATAAATGTTCCTTCTTTATGACATATTATGTCTGCCTTTTGTCATTCTCTCTATAAGTACGTTTTGCAGACTGGGCGCGTACATATGTATTCTTTTCCAAAAATTTCCGAATGAGTTTTTCAACCCTTGTTGAATTTTTTTAAAAAAGAAGTTAAGTATGGGTCCGTTACAGTAGCGTGTTGCAGCCCCATCGCGTGCCAACACTGGTTTGAGGTGTGCATAAATAATTATCATTTGATTTGGTAGATGTAAAACTGGTTCGCATTTGGTCTGCGGTGAAGACCCATTGCGAAGGATAAAATTACACTGATCCACACGTAGTCTACGTCGCGGTCTGGTCGCGGATGCACACTGATAAGAAATTTTTGTGAAAATTACTTTTCATTACAGGTCTTCTAAAGTTGAGGTTATACCCATTTTTCCAATCAATTTTGCCACCTGATCAGGAATATGAAGTCAGATTTTTGATATTACGCATGAATTTTGAGATATATAGAAATTACAATTATGGGCATTTCGAAGCATATTTTTAGGGCGTTTCAATATCTCCCCCTTGGGAACATTCGTCCCCAATGTCAAAGAAACGTACATAAGAGAAGTAATCATGAAGATTTTAGTCCAACCTAAATACAACAAATGCACTTAAAAACACCATTTCCAAAAATTGCAATGTGAATGTCAAAAATCACCATAAACTTGTCAACATAAACATGAATGCATGCAAAATGACATATGGGCTAAACCTTAAGATTAGAAATGATATAGGGGACTTAAATTAGTACCTTCGGCTTGAGTAGAGTGGAAGCAATATGGATATCACTTTCTCATGTCCACCTTGGCTTCCCATGTGGCACTTTCAACTTGTTGGTTCCTCCAAAGGATCTTCTAAAACCTTTATAAGGACCCACAAACCTTGGGTTTAACTTCCCTTTCTTGCCAAATCGGACCACACCCTTCATGGGTGAGACCTTAAAATAGACCCAATCACCAAACTTCAACTCAAGATCTCTTCTCCTCACTTCAGAATAGGACTTTTGTGTACTTTGGGCTATTTTTAATCTCTCTCTAATCAGCCTCACCTTCTCCAAGGCTTCTATGACCAAATCCAGACCTAGTAAAGCCATTTCTCCCACTTCAAACCACCCAACCAAGGATTTACAATGCCTACCATAAATAGCCTCAAAAGGAGCCATAGTAATGCTTGAGTGGTAGCTATTGTTGTAAGCAAACTCAATGAGTGGAAGATGTTCATCCCAACTACCCTTAAATCGCAACTACCCTTAAACTCCAAAACACAAGCTCTAAGTATATCCTCAAGAGTTTGGATAGTCGTTGTCACGACCCAAGCCTAGGGCCTAGATATTAGCTCTAAGCATATCTTCAAGAGTTTGGATAGTCCTCTCTGCTTGCCATCCGTTTGAGGATGAAAGGTCGTGCTAAGCTTCACCTTGGTACCAAGACCTCTTTGGAAGGACCTCTAAAAGTGAGAAGTAAATTGAGCACCACAATCTGAAAGGATAGACAAGGGCACCCTATCTAATCTAATCAATTCATAAATGTACAACTTAGCATAATCTTCGGCACCATAAGTAGTTTTGACTAGTAGGAAGTGAGCCAACTTTTTCATTCGATCCACAACAACCCAAATAGAGTCAAAATGTTTCCTAGTCTTAGGCAACCCAACCACAAAATTCATGTTGATTTCTTCTCGTTTCCAATAGAAATTTCTATATCTTAGGCCAGGCTACCTGGCCTTTAATATTTTCCTTTCACTTGTTGGCAATTGTGATATCTGGATATGAACTTGGCAATGTCTCTCTTCATGCCGCCCTACCAAAACACTTACCTCAAGTCTCTATACATCTTTGTAGAACTAGGGTGAATGAAATATGATGAATTATGGGCCTCTTTCAAGATTAATTCTTTTAAATCATCCACATTTGGCACACACAATCTACCTTTGTACCTAAGGGCACCATCTCCCCCTTTGGAGAAAACATCCATTTTACCATGTGTCACCAAGGCCTTCAACTCTAGCAAGGCAGGGTCAAGTTTTTATTTTGCCTTTAGCTCCTTCATCAAAGAAGATTTAGAACCATCAACAACCACAACACCCCCATTATCAACTTCATCCAACCTAACCCCCAATCTAGCCAACCGATGAGCCTCTCTAGCCATCTCTTTGCCACCATCATCCATATGAGCTAGACTACCTATATACACCCTACTTAAAGCATACGCCATAATATTTGCTTTCTCGGGGTGATAATTCACACTCATATTATAATCTTTAAGGAGTTCTAACCACTTTATTAGTCTCAAGTTAAGATTCTTTTGGGTGAACACATATTAGAGACTCTTATGGTCTGTAAGCACATCAACATGAATCACATACAAGTAGTGACACCAAAATTTTCAAAGCAAATACCACGACCGCCAATTCAAGATCATGGGTGGGATAATTCTTCTCATGCACCTTAAGTTGTCTAGAGGCATATGCCATCACCTTGCCACTTTGCGTCAAAACTCCCCAAACCAATTCTTGAGGCATCATAATATATAACAAATCCTTCCAACCCTTCCGGTAGGGCTAAGATAGGAGCAGAGACAAGCTTACCTTTCAAGGTCTGGAAACTCCTTTCACACTCATTAATCCACACAAATTTCACCTTCTTTTATGTCAGCTTAGTCATATGAGAAGCAATAGAAGAGAAACAATTCACAAATCTCTGGTAATAACCTGCCTAACCCAAGAAACCCCTAATATCTGATGGAGTCAAAGGTCTAGGCCAATTTCTAATCACCTCCATCTTCTCAGGATGTAACTTAATACCATCACCCAACACCACATGCCTTACAAAAGCAACCTTTTTCAACCAAAACTCACACTTCTCATATTTTGCATACAACCTCTCCTCCCTCAAGATTTGCAACACCACCTTTATAAGGACCCACAAACCTGCCTTACAAAAGCAACCTTTTTCAACCAAAACTCACACTTCTCATATTTTGCATACAACCTCTCCTCCCTCAAGATTTGCAACACCACCCTCAATTGATCCACATGTTCCTCCTCACTATGGGAATAAATCAAGATATCATTAATAAAAATCACCACAAATAAGTCAAGGTAGGGTTTAAAGACCATATTCATGAGATCCATAAATATAGTTGGTGGATTAGTCAACCCAAAAGACATAACCATAAACTCAAAGTGTAACACCCTATAAAATTTCCAAAACGCACCTAAAATACATTATGCGCACAACGCATCTTTCAAAGCTCCAAAAAAATCCAAGATTAAATTTATGATCAACGCAGAAAATTGAGTCAGAAAATGATCTCGACCCGACTTAAAATAAGCCGAGTCGATTTTTGAAATGCCTAATTTTGGGTAAAAATAGTGAGCTTTCTGCACCCCCTCCATGATGCGCCAGGGGCACGAAGGAGCACTTAGGTTTTTCTTGCTTTTCGATGAGAAATCGAATTTCACAAAAATCAACCAAAAACACTGGTGTATGCCCCCTCCGCGATGCGCACCTGTGTCCTAAAATTTTATGTTTTTTTCTTTTAATTTGGGAAGGGCAATTTCATCCTTTCAAATACATTTTAATATCCCAAACCAGTTTTTAATGGGTATTTTGTACATAAAGGGTTCAAACTCATAAATTTTTCTAAGTATTTTTATGTAAGTCTGAGAGAAGAAGAGGAGAGAACTCAAGGGTTTTTCAAGAGACCTTCCAATTTCTTTGAACAATCTCCATTTCCAGGTATGTAAAGGCTACCCAAAAATATGAGATTGTCCTTCCATGGGTAAATGTAGAGTTAGAATAAAAAATAAATGTCTAGAAGTCTTGAATTATGATTACTTGAAAGTTACTTGAATATTTACATTAAATTCTTGGATATTATCTCGAGTTCTTGAATATATTCTTTAAAATATATTTTCATATCCTAAATTTATGATCATCATGCTTAAAGTTTACTGTTTACTTACATATTTATGTGATTGTGATTAAACTCTTATAAATTCTCTCTATAAAAACTTGAATAATGAACTTAGGGGGATGTCTAGAGCCTTGAATGTCTGAATGTGATGTCTAACTGAGTCTGAGTCTTGAGGAGAGTGTGTTGATGACTGAAATTAGTACTGATAGAGTTGAATGAATATATTCCCCTGAATTGGAAAGATAGTCTTGCCCATAGGGGTTGGGTGATGAGAGTTTCTTGATGGATTGGTAGATTTATGACCATATTGAGCCCTGGGAGGAGTATTAGCACCAAAATAGGTAAGAGTGAGTCCCACTCATATCCATTAACTATGTGGCTAGTATAGGAGAGGATTGGACCGTGAAAGCGGATGTTTTCTTTCTCCCACAAGATGACTTAACAGACTTTTAGATCCACTGACAGACTTGTCCTTTACCCCGATAAGGTACTGGATGGATGTGGTAACAATATCTCTTCATTGTATCACTACCAGCTCATAGTTAGTGGTTGTCAGTTATATAAACTCCCACATAGGTTTCATGATGATAGAACGCCGATGGTTGTATTACTACCGGCTCATAGGTAGTAGTTGTCGGCTATAGAAACTCTTAGACAGGTTTCATGATGATAGAACTCTGAGGTGATGTAATTGTTTGATATTGATAGATAGTGAGGTGATAGAGCCTTATCCTTTATCTGAGGTGAGGCTGAGTGATTGAGGAGTGATGGTTATATTGTTTCTTTTTCCTTAGCTCATTTTACATATAGTACATTCCACGTACTAACGCCCCTCTGATGCTGTATCATTTTATGATGCAAATTCAATAGACCGAGGACTTCAGTAACTTGATCATTGAGGTTCAGAGCTCTCTATTCCAGGCAGTGGTGAGTCCTCCCCTGTATTTGGATGATGTTTATTTTCTTGTTGGGCAGTTTTTTACTTGATTTTGGTAGTCATGGCCTGTGATGGTACCGTCTCAGACTATAGTATAGAGGTTTCATAGATATAGATGTAGACATAGATGTTGATGTTGATGTTAATGTTGATGTTGGGGGTTTTTTCCCTCTCCTTTCTTTATATTTAGATTTTTGTTTGGTATTTTATTTCTTCTATGATAGATTGATATTGATAGTATTGTGCCTACAGGTAGAATTGTATTATTATTATTATCTTATTTCTTTTGCTGATGAATTGACTGAATGAAGGCAAATGAGAGTAGGTGGTCTGTTTGGGGGCTAGCAATAGTCTCTGAGTGTTATTCACGTCTAGGGTACCCTTTTGAGGCGTGACAAACTTGGTATTAGAGTCTTGAGTTCGAGTGTCTTAGGGAGTCTATGAAGCTGTGTCTAGTATAGTCTTGTTTATGGGTATGTTGTGCACCACACTTCATAAACAGGAGGCTATAGGCCATTAGGAAGTATTACCCTTCTTCTATGATCTGAGATCGTGCTATAAAGTTTAGCTTGTGGAATTTTGCTTTTAACTCATGCATTTTATGCTTTCAGAAAATGCTGCCCAAGAGAACAGCCACTCACAGAGATGCCCCAGCTCCCGTTGCTGATTAACTCATGCGTTTTATGCTTATCGAAAATGTTGCCCAAGAGAACAGCTGCCCACAAAGATGCTCTAACTCCCATTGTTGAGAACACCCAATCAGATGCTCCAGTGCAGACTGAGACCAAGAGACGAGGACGCCCCGCTAGGACTGCTGAGGTCCCTCAAGAGACCTCTGCTCAGCCCCAGCTAGCTCCTACTATTGTGGCAGAATTCAGAGAAGTTATCACCATGCCAACTCAATTGGTGGCCTCAAAGGGGAATAGCCAAGGTTCTCAGGCTCCTAGTTCTGGATTGTAGGAGCCCTCATCTACAACTCAACTTAGAGACTTCTTGAGAATAAACCCGCTAGTGTATACGGGGCCAAAAATGGAGGAGGACCCATAGAATTTTATAGATGAGATGTATAAGGTTCTGAGGGCTATGCATGTGAATGAGCTTGAGGGAGTAGATGTTACGTCCTACCAGCTGAAGGATGTGGCTAATGTGTGGTACACCCGGTAGGAGGGGAGTAAAGGTAAGGATACAGAGCCTACCTCATGGGAGGAGTTTGGAACTACCTTTCTTGATAACTTCTTTCCTCAAAAGTTGAGGGAGGCAAAGACAGAGGAGTTTGTGAATCTGAAATAGGGAGGGATGACTGTGAAGGAGTATAGCCTTAAGTTCATCACATTGTCAAGGTATGCTCTAGAGATGGTGAAAGATATGAGGCAGAGAATGAGGAGGTTTGTGTCTGATTTGGCAAGACATATGTAGAAAGAGTGTAAGTCTGCTTTGTTAATTCCTAGTATGGACATCTTCAGACTTACGGTGTATGCCCAGTAGATAGAGGAAGATAAGAGGAAGGATAAGGAAGAGTATTTGAGCATAAAGGCGAAGTCATAAGGATATGACCCTAGCTTGCAGAGATAGAATAGGGGTACAAATCCTATTTCCAGAAGATATCATCATATCCTGCTCCCTCATCAGCAAGTGCGCTCATACAACTAAGCATGTATGACTATTAATCTTAGGGTTATCAAAATTTCAGGACCCCAGGCCCCTAATCTCAAGCCAGTATAACTCAAGGTATAAGGGGAGAGCCACCTTGTAGCAAATGTGATAAACTTCATCTAGGTGAGTGCCGGTTTGGCAAAGAAGTGTGTTATACATATAGTCAGGCTGGTCATTTCAGTTTTGAGTGTCCAAAGAGGAAGTGAGGTAAGGGGAGCGATAGAGCTCAATCTTCAATAGCACCCCCCAGTGGGTAACTAACAGAGGTTACTACTTCAGGTACAAAAGGCGGGATGAACTGCCTTTATGCCATAGGTAACCGACAGGAATAGGAGGCTGCACTAAATGTTGTCACGGGTATGCTTTGAGTTTTTTCGCTTGATTGCTATGCATTGATTGATCTGGGTACCACCTTATCTTTTGTAACTCTTTATGTGGCTTGTATATTTAGGGTTCTTCTAGAGTGTTTGCATGAACCTTTATTTTATTTCTACTCCTACTTATGAGTCTATCTTAGCTGAGAGGGTTTACCGGGACTGTGTAGTGTCTATTTATCATAGAGACACCTTAGCGGATTTGATAGAGCTAGAGATGGTTAATTTTGATGTAATAATAGGCATGGATTGGCTTCACGCTTGTTATGCTTCTCTTGGTTGTAGAACCCGAATTGTTAAATTTCAATTTCCTAATGAGCCTATCTTAGAGTGGAAAGGGAGTTCTGTTGCCCTTAAGTGCAAATTCATCTCTTATCTTAGAGCTAGGAAGTTGATCTCCAAAGATTGCATTTACCACCTTATGAGAGTTAAGTCTGATGAGGTTGAATCTACTACTCTTGAGTTAGTCCCCATTGTAAATGAATTTCCTGAGGTATTTCCTAAGGATCTTCCCGGAGTCCCTCCTAATAGGGAAATTGACTTTGGGATTGATGTTCTTCCTGAGACCAAACCTATCTTAATTCCACCCTATAGAATGGCCTTTGCAGAGTTGAAAGAATTGAAAGATCAGCTGAAAGACTTGTTTCACCTTGGGGTGCTCCTATCGTATTCATGCGTAAGAAAGATAGGTCTTTAAGGATGTGTATAGACTATCGACAGTTGAATAAGTTTACTATAAAGTATAAGTATTCTCTTCCTAGAATAGATAATCTCTTTGACTAGCTTCAGGGTGCTACTTGTTTCTCCAAGATAGACCTCAGATCGGGTAACCATTAGTTGAAGGTGAGGGAAAGTGATATTCCTAAGACAACTTTTAAGACACGGTATGGCCATTTTGAGTTCTTGGTCATACCATCAGTTGAAGGTGAGGGAAAGTGATATTCCAAAGACAACCTTCAGGAAATGGTATGGCCACTTTGAGTTCGTGGTCATGTCCTTCAGGTTGACAAATACACCTGCAGCTTTCATGGACCTGATGAACAGGGTATTTAGGCTGCATCTTTATATATTCGTGATTATGTTTATTGATGACATTCTGGTATATCCGAGGAATGAAGAGGAGCATGCTAATCACCTTAAAATGGTTTTGCAAACACTCAAAGATCATGAATTGTATGCGAAATTCTCCAAGTGTGAGTTTTGGTTCAAGTCAGTAGCTTTCTTAGGCGATGTTGTTTTGGGAGATGGTATTCGGGTGGATACGCAGAAGATTGAGGCGGTTAAGAACTAGCCAAGACTAACTTTTCCAACAGAAATAAGAAGTTTCATGGGTTTGGCAGGGTATTATCACAGATTTATTGAAGTTTTCTCTTCTCTGTCAGGCCTCTTGATAAAGCTAACTCAGAAGAAGGCCAAGTTTCAGTGGTCTGAGGCATGTGAGAAGAGCTTTCAGGAATTAAAGACTAGGTTGACTATAGTACCAGTGTTGACCTTACCAGATAGGACAGGTGCCTTCGTGAGATATTGTGATTCATTTAGAGTTGGATTGGGGTATATGCTTATGCAGAGAGGGAAGGTGATAGCCTATGCTTCCAGATAGCTTAAGGTCCATGAGAAGAATTATTCGACCCATGATCTAGAGTTGGTAGCTGTGGTATTCACACTTAAGATCTAGCATCACTATTTATATAAAGTGCATATGGACGTGTTCACCAACCATAAGAGCTTGCAGTACTTATTCAGTCAGAAATAGCTCAACCTACGATAGAGGAGGTGGCTGGAGTTGCTCAAGAATTATAATATGAACATCCTCTACCACCGAGGTAAGGCTAACATTATTGCTGATACTCGTAGCAGGATGTCTATGGGTAGCACTGCCCATGTAGAGGAGGGGAAGAGAGAATTAGCCAAGGAGGTGCATAGATTAGCTCAATTGGGAGTGCAAGTTGAGGAGAATAGCGAAGGCAGGTTCAATGTTCAGAATAGTTCTGCTTTATCTTTGGTGTTAGAGGTGAAAGAAAAGCAAGACCAAGACCTTGTCTTACTCCAATTGAGAGAAACGATTCACAAGAAAAAGGTGATGGTTTTCTCCAATGGGGGAGATGGGTTATTGAGATATCAAGAGAGATTATGTCTACTGGATGTTGATGGTGTTCGAGATAGAATCATGGTCGAGGCTCATAGCACGAGGTATTCCATTTATCCTGGCTCCACCAAGATGTACCATGACTTGAGGGAAGTCTATTGGTGGAATGGCTCACTTTTTGGCAGTTAAGACAACTTATACAGTTGAGGAGTATGCTCGATTGTATATTCGAGAGATTATGAGGTTGCATGGTGTTTCCTTGTCCATCATCTCGGACAGAGGAGCTCAATTCACCTTGGAATTTTGGAGATCTTTCTAAAAGGGATTGGGTACGAAGGTAAATTTGAGTACCGCTTTCCACCCTCAGACAGACGGGCAGACAGAATGCACTATTCAAACCTTGGAGGATATATTGAGGGCATGTGTTATTGACTTCAAGGGAAATTGGGATGATCATCTACCATTGATTGAGTTCGTGTACAATAATAGCTATCTTGCCAGCATTCAGATCACCCTATATGAGGCATTATATGGGCGAAGATGTAGGCCCAGGATTGGCTGGTTCGAGGTGGGTGAAGCTGCATTGATTGGGCCTGACCTCGTACACTAGTCTATGGAGAAGGTGAAAGTCATTAAAGAAAGGTTGAAGACAGCCAGAGTCGCCAGAAATCATATACAAACATGAGAAGAAGAGACTTGGACTTCGAGGTAGATGATTGGGTGTACTTGAAAGTGTCACCCATGAAGGGTGTCATGATATTCGGTAAGAAGGGGAAGCTGAGTCCCCATTATATTGAACCATACCAAATCATAAGAAGGATTAGGAAGGTTGCTTATGAGCTAAACTTGACTTCCGAGCTAGATGTAGTTCACCTGATGTTTCATGTATCTATGCTGAAGAAGTGTTTGGCAGATCCAGCCTTAGCAATTCTGGTGGAGAGTATAGGTGTGAAGGATAGCTTATCATACGAGCAAATTCCAGTCCAGATCCTTGACCGACAAGTTTGTAAGTTGAGGAATAAAGAAATATCCTTCGTTAAAGTCTTATGGAGGAATCAATTTGTTGAGGAAGCTATGTGGGAAGCTGAGGAAGAGATGAAACTGAAATACTCGCATTTACTCATACCAAGTGATGATGATATTGAAGGTAAATATTCTTATCCTTAGCATTTTCAAATGTTTCTTTTTATTTAGTTGATGTCTTGTTTTATTCCATTCCCGAGTCTACGATAGAGATAGATAGATGATGGATAGTAAGAGTTCGAGTGTTCCCAAGTGAAGAAAGAGATTAGTTCTGGGTTCTTCGTGTTTCGGTTCGACCTTTACTCATCATTCGAAGATGAATGAGTCCAAGGGGGAGATGATGTAACACCCCATAAAATTTCCAAAACGCTCCTAAAATGCATCATGCGCACAATGCATCTTCCAAAGCTCCGATGGGAAATTTGAGATTAGATTTGCGATAAGCACAGAAAATCGAGTCAAAAAATGGTCTCAACCCAATTTAAGAGCAATTGGGTCAAATTGTTTTTTTAAATTTTTGCCCAAATTGCAAAAAATCAAGTTCTAAAATGGTCTTGACCCGACTTAAAACTAGCCAGGTTGATTTTTGAAATGCCCATTTTTGGGCAGAAATAGTGAGTTTTCTGTGCCCCCTAGGCACATAGCAACACTTAAGTTTTTCTTGCTTTTTGATGGGAAATCGACTTTCGTGAAAATCCTCCAAAAACACTGGTGCGCGCACCCTCTGTGATGTGCACCTGTGTCCCAAAAATTTTTGTTTTCTTTCTTTTAATTTGGGAAGGGTATTTCGTACATAAAGTGTTCAAACCCATAATTTTTTCTAAGTATTTTTATGTAAGTCTAAGTGAAGAAGAGGAGAGAACTCAAGGGTTTTTCGAGAGACCTTCCAATTTCTTTGAACAATCTCCATTCCCAAGTATGTAAAGGCTACCCAAAAGCATGGGATTGTCCTTCCATGTGCCAATGTAGAATTACGATGAAAAATAAATGTCTAGAAGTCTTAAATTATGATTTCTTGAATGTTCTTGAATATTTACAATAAATTCTTGGATATTATCTTGAGTTCTTGAATATATTCTTTAAACTATATGTTCATATCCTAAATTGATGGTCATCATGCTTAAAGTTTACTTTATACTTACATATTTATGTGATTGTGATTAAACTCTTATAATTTCTCTCTGTAAAGACCTAAATAATGAACTTAGGGGGATATTTAGAGCCTTGAATGTCTGACTGTGATGTTTGACTAAGTCTGAGTCTTGAGGAGAGTGTGTTGATGACTGTGATAGTTGAAATTAGTACTGATAGAGTTGAATGACTATATTCCCTTGAATTGGTAAGATAGTCTTGCCCGTAGGGGTTGGGTGATGAGTATTTCTTGATGGATTGATAGATTTATGAGCATATTGAGTCCTGGGAGGAGTATTAGCATCGAAATGGGTAATAATAAGTCCCACTCATACCCATTAACTACGTGGACAGCGTAGGAGAGGATTGGACTGTGAAAGCGGATGTTTCCTTTGTCCCAAAACAAGACTTGACAGACTTTTGGATCTACAGACAGACTCGTCTATTACCCAGTAAGGTACTTGATGGATATGGCAACGACATCTCTTCGTTGTATCACTACTGGCTCATAGGTAGTAGTTGTTGGTTATAGAAACTCCCAGACAAGTTTCATGATGATAGAACTCCGAGGTGATGTGATTGTTTGATGTTGATAGATAATGAGTGATAGAGTCTTGTCCTTTATCTGAGGTGAGGCTGAATGATTGAGGAGTGATGGTTATACTGTTTCTTTTTTCCTTAGCTCATTTTACATACACTACATTCCACATACTAATGCCCCTCTGGCGCTGCATCATTTTATGATGAAGATTTGATAGACTGAAGACTTCAGCAGCCCAATTGTTGAGGTTCAGAGCTCTCTATTCCAGACAGTGGTGAGTCCTCCCCTGTATTCAGAGGATGTTTATTTTCTTGTTGGGCAGTCTTTTACTTGACTTTGGTAGCCATGGCCTATCATGGTACCATCTCAGACTATAGTATAGAGGCATCATAGACATAGACGTAGACGTTGATGTTGATGTTAGGGGTTCTTTCTCTCTCCTTTCTTTACATTTAGATTTTCGTTTGGTATTCTATTTCTTCTATAATAGATTGATATTGATAGTATTGAGCCCACAGATAGAATTGTATTACTATTAGTATCTAATTTCTTCCGCTGATGAATTGACTGAATGAAGGCAAATAAGACTAGGTGGTTCACTTGGAGGCTAGCAATAATCTCCAAGTGCCAATCACGTCTAGGGTACCCTCCTGGGGTGTGACATAAAATGCCCATACCTAGTCCGAAAATCCATCTTGGGAATGTCACACTCCCTCACTTTCACTTGGTGATACCTAAATCGAAGATCAATCTTAGAAAAAAGACTAGCCTCTTGAAGTTGATCAAAAAGGTCTGCAATCCTTGGTAAAGGTACTTGTTCTTTATGGTGACTCTATTAAGTCACCGATAATTAATGTACACTCTAATAGAACTATCCTTTTTCTTCACAGATAACTCTGGTGCATTGAAAAAAAAAAAGAAATGGTGTCCTTCACGATACATAAAATATTCAGCCAGAGCTGCTCGAGCCCTTATAAAACCTATTTCCAACAAATCCCTCAATTTCTCCTTCAACTACTTCAACTCCGCCGAGGCCATAAGGTAAGGGGGAATAAAAATGGGTTGAGTATCGAGAAGGAGGTTTATACAAAAATATATTTACCTTTTGAGAGGGACACCGGGAAGCTAATCGAGAAAAACATCAAGAAACTCATTAACCATCGAAACTGACTCAATAGGAAGAAGTTTAGACTCAACATCCCTAACCCTCACAAGATGGTAACTTTTGGATTTTATGACAAGAAATGAATCTACCGTTAACTACCACATCATAACTTTACCACTCAAGGAAAAGGAAGGGCTCATTAGGGAATTGAAATTTGACCCTATGGGTTCTACAATTAATAGAATCATAATATGCTTGAAACCAATCCATCCCAAGAATGACATCAAAATCCACCATATCTAATTCAACAAAATTACAAGGCAAAATTTTATGCATAATGAACAGGGGACAATTTCTATAGACTCTTTTAGCAACATTAGTCTCACCAATGGTGGTAGACACTTGATAAGGTTCACACACTAATTCAGGACTAACATGAAGCTTTTTGGCAACGAAAGGAGTAACAAAGAAAGAGTGGCACCCAAGTTTATTAAAGAATACACACAAAAATTAAAAAACCTTTAACATACCGATAACAACATCGGGCACCTCATCAACTCCTTGTCTCCCTTAAAGAGCATAAAATCTATTTTGCCTTGGAACACCCCCTTGTTGGCCTCTTCTTTCCCTTTGACTTGCATTTGCACCTTGGCCTTGAGAATGACCATCTCCACCTTAGTTGAGTATAAAGATAATCAATAACCTTGTGGCCGAATTCACTACAACCAAAGCAATCATTTGAATTTCTCTAACAAGGACCACTATGATTCTTTTCAAACCTTGGACATCTAGGCTTTGTCACCCCTTCATTACCACCTTGGAATCTTTGATTAGGCACTCTATACTAGAAAACCTCTTTTGGGAAGAATTGGATGAACCTTGGCCTTGGAACTTAGGGCCTTGACTGAACCGGCCACCCTTAGAGCCTTGGAACCCACCTTCAAATCGAGCGCTCTTGGACTCACCAACCTTTCTCTTTCTAAGCTTCTCCCCCTCTAGTTGCTCAACATATGTCATGAGCCAAGACAAATCCATATCCCCTACTAGCATGGCAGTATGACTCTCCTCAACAACTAAGTCAGATATACCCGACATAAATTTATTCATCCTTGACCTATGCTCGACAACTAATTGTGGAGCATACTTAAAGAGTTGATTGAACATGAGGGCATACTCTCTCACACTCATAGACCCTTATTTAAGATTCATAAATTCCATCATTTTCGCCTCCCTTAGCTCAATAGGAAAAACTGGTTGAGAAATATGGCTTTGAACTCTTCCCAAGGGATATCATCATCATTCCCCTTCTCTATCTACCATTGAGAACCCAATTTGAGCCACCCTTTTGATTTGGTAGGCCGCGATCTCCGGTTTTCCTCCAAATTAACCCCCATAATGGACAACACCTTATACATCTCATCAATAAATTCTTGGGGATCCTCATCCACCTTGGACCTATAGAACTCTGGTGGATTTATCCTAGTAAAATCCCTCACCCTTGAGGCCGGAGTAGGAGCATGAAGAGCTTGGGCCCCTTGGTTGATTTGGTTGGTCATAATATGAGCCAACATTGTAATAGCATCTCAGAATTCTTCTTGGCCTACCCCTCCTTCTTGAGGAGCTAGTTGCTCCTCGGGTGTACGAGCTCTTCTTCCTCTTGGAATCAACATGATCTAGAATAATGAAGAACATTCATTAGGGGAAAGCCTTACCTTAACATCTATAGCACGACATAGATCATGAAGAAGGAAAATATTTCCTAAAATACCTCATAGCCTCTTACTCATAGTTGAGGTGCGCTTCACAACCTTGAATAAGACTCTAATCGACGTTGTGTGTTGGATTCCCAGGACCATTAACAACCTAGTGCTCTGATACCAAGCTTGTCAAGACCCAAGCTGAGGGCCTAGATGTGACACAGCGAATAGGGACCCAAAGAGACCCAAACAAGCCTCTTAGCATATCAATCACACATCGTTGGTCATGGAAACAAAGTAAACAACAACAAGTAATAATATAAAAATGGGAAGCGAGACTAAGGGGAGTCTTTGATGTCATAAAAGCATAAAGATTCAAGCTTATAGCACATCATAATATTCCAACAACACCTCTAAACTTAGAATAGAGGGGGGGGGGAGAGGGGGGGGGGCAAGACACTTTCTGGGCTCACCCTCATAATGTCAAATGTTCAACATAAAGAAGTCCTAGAAATAGCAAGATAAAGTAGGTAGTGTCCCCAAACTTGAAGACTCACCAAGCTTATCTTCGAATAATCTCAATAGCAACGTGGAGGATGGTCAAGAGGAGCTCTGGCCCCAACATGGTGATTTCATGTTGGCATAAAGTATGCATTAGTACGTTTGAATATACTATATAGGATACAATGCAACAAGACAAAAGCCAATATAGTCAAAATGCATCGTAATAGGTAATAGATAAGCAAAGTCTAAATATGGCATGCATGATCAATGCTTGAAGACATGTTTATAAATCATTCAACTTGCATAGAACATGATACATATATGGGAAAAGACCTCAATCGACAAAGAATAAGACCAAGTGAGCTACAATTTGGAATCCCGATGATTACCCCTCATTGATAAAGAGGTGGTCTACTTTGGCCTCAATCGACAAAGAGTAAGACCAAGCGAGCTACAACTTGGAATCCCAATTATTACCCCTCATCAGTAAATAGGTGATCTATTTGCCAAGGTAAACTATACTTCACCTTATGGGATCCTGTCCCATTTCGGAGAAGTAACCCCCTTTACAAGAACCTATCCTATTTCAGGGTGGATTTTATGATAAAGCGCACTAAATGGATCCACTAGTATAGCAAGGGTATAACATAATCCTATGTTGGCACATAGTTTGAGAAAAGGAGTATGGACCCTTGAAGATAGTCCACGCAGACATCCAATCCATTAGTGCTAAGTCTAATCCCATAGAATACTTGAAATAATCATAACTTTAATAATTTGTAATAAACATGGAACCATGAGATGAGTAGCTCTTAAACATACTTGGCCTCTAATGGTGAGCCTAACTTGAAACATGAGAATGGATCACAATCATACATGAATCGTTGCTTTAACATAAATGGCTCACAAGGGGTAAATCTTGAAAATAGGGCTTAAATTCATACTTGCATAATCATAGATAATTTCATTAATTCATAACATACTTGATAGCCCATATTCTTCATGAAGTCACTTAACTTGTAAAATATGTAAATAACTTGAGAATTCTTGACTTGATATTTTATCAAACACTTGGTGGGTGTATAATGGTTGTTCAAAATCATGCAATTTAAGAGTGAAATCATGTGAGAAAACTTAATACAAATCAACCCACCAACATATTGTAAAACCCTTATGTAAGGTACCTTGAAATCCATCATCAAATCTCACAATAGATCATAGTTTCATAGCTCAAAACATGCATAGTCTCAACAAATATAATAAAAGCATGGTATAAGATTAAAATAGATAGTCATGCATAATAGATCAACATTTCACAAAACTCTAACATGATTTCATGCAATTTTCCTAAAATAGGAAGGCTGGACTCCATGGATGAAAGGACCCAATGGATGAAACCCACATACCTAAATTTGGGGATTCCTTGATGTAGACTTGAAAGGGATTTGAAGCTTGAATGGAGTTCTTGAGATCCGAAATTAAGCTTGAGACACTTGATTTTGGATGAAATATTTGGTTAGGTCTTGGAAAGGTCTTTGAGAGGGTTTTGCATGATATAAAGTTGAAAAAATGACTAAGTATAGGTGTTTTCATGCATAAGTGGGCATGGGGTTATGACCCCAAGTCCCTTGGGCCGAAATGGAAAACTAAGGAAAAATTGAACTGGTCAGCATTTGGTCCGAAACGTGGACCCATCTTGAAAAAAACTTACACTGATCTGTGCCCAATCTATGTCATGATCTGGTCGTGGATGCACACTAGATAAGAAAATTTTGGGAAAATTACTTTTCACTACGAGTCCTCTAAAATCGGGGTTATACCCATTTCCCACTCAATATTTTTACCTGATCAAGAATATGAAGTCGAATTTTTAATATCACGGATGAATTTTGAGATATATAAAAATTACGATTATGGATATTTCTAAAGTACATTTTTTGGGTGTTTCACTAAAAATTGACTGAGACCATTTTCCCATTCAATTGTTTGTGCTGATTGCAAATCCGGTCTCAGATTTGCTATCAGAGTATGGAAAGATGCATTATGCGCACAATCATCCTCTAGGGGTATTTCTATAATTTCACTGAACATTACATCATCTCCCCCTTGGGATCATTTGTCCTTGCATGATAAGTAAAGGTGGATATCAAGGTACGAATAGACTCAAGACTTATCTCAATACGCACTTAACAATTCAAACCCTCGACTCCTCATCAACCTCAATAAACTCTACTCAGGCTCAATAAACACACTGACTCAAGAATTGAAATATCAATTAAGTCAAGGCTAAAAACATTACCTTTAATATTTTCATCATCTGGCAAGAAAAGATGCGAGTATTTGGCTCTCATATCATCCTCAGCTTCCCACGTGGCTTCCTCAATAAATTGATTCATCTATAGGACTTTGACGGAGGCTATCTCTTTGTTTCAAAGCTTGTGAACCTGATGATCAAGGATTTGGACTGGAATTTCCTTGTAGGACAAACTATCTTGTACTCCAATACTCTCAACATGGACTACTAAGGTAGGATCTCCCAAGTAACATAGAGACATGGAACACCAGCTGAATTGTGTCTAACCCAGAAGGTAATTCTAGCTTATAAATAACCTTCCCAATTCTCCTCACAATTTGATAGGGACCGATATAGTGAGGACTCAGTTTCCCCTTCTTCTCAAGCCTCATGACACCCTTTATAGGTGATACTTTCAAGTACACCCACTCATTTACCTCGAACTCTAAGTCTCTCCTCCTCATACCGATGTAAGACTTTTGACAACTTTGGGTGGTCTTAAACCTCTGTCTAATAACCTTTACCTTCTCCTTGGATTGGTGAACAAGATCAGGTCAGATCAATTTGGCTTCTCCAACCTCAAACCACCTAATTAGTGATCTACATCTTCTCCCATACAAAGCTTCATAGGGAGCCATTTTGGATGCTTGCATGGTAACTATTATTATACGCAAATTAAATTAATGGTAAACGGTCGTCCCAATTTACTTTGAAGTTGAGGACATAGGCTCTCAACCTATCTTCTAATGTCTGAATGGTACACTCTGCCTAGCTATCTATTTGTGGTTGTAAGGCTGTACTCAGATTTACCTTAGTACCATATCCTTTCTGAAAAGATCTCCAAAAATTGGAAGGTGAATTAAGCTTCTTTATTTGAGATAATAGATAAGGGAACTCTATACAACCTCACAATCTCATGGATGTACAACTTGGCATACTCCTCTGCAATATTAGTCATCTTGACTGCTAAGAGATGAGCTGATTTGGTCATTCTATCCACAATCACCCATATTATATCATGTTGTTTTCAGGACCTCAGTAGACCAGTAATGAAGTCCATGTTGATCATCTCCCAGTTCTATTTGAGAATTTCAAAGTTCTGAGCCAATCCACTTGGTCTTTGATGTTCAACCTTGACTTTTTGACAATTGGGACACTTGGGAACAAACTCAGCATTATCCTTCTTCATTCCACTCCACCAATAGACTTCACTCAAGTTGTGGCATATTTTGGTGGAACCAGGAAGGATAGAATATCTAGAACTGCAGGCTTCAGCCATAATTCTATCTCGTACTGCATCAATATCTAGAATGCACAATCTACCCTAGTATCTCAACACTCCATCTCCCTCTTTGGAGAAGACCATCACCTTTTGTTTATGGATAGCCTCCTTGAATTAAAGTAGGACAGGATCTTGGTCTTTCTTTTCTTTTACCTCTGCCTCTAGAGATGATGTAGCACTCTGAACATTGACTCCTCCCTCGTCATTCTCCTTGAGTTAAACTTTTGATCGAGCCAATCTATGCACTTCCTTTACTAACTCTTTTTTTCCTTCCTCGACATGGACCATGCTACCATTAACAACCTACTAAGAGCATCAGTAACAATGTTAGCTTTACCTGGGTGGTAGAGAATGCTCATGTCATAATCCTTGAGCAACTCCAACCATCTCCTCTGTCACAGGTTGAGCTCCTTCTGACTGAAAACATATTGCAGGCTTTTCTGGTCAGTGAACACATCCACATGCACTCCATATAAGTAGTGGCACCAAATTTTAAGTGCAAACATCACCGCTGCCTACTCAAGGTCATAGGTCAGATAGTTCTTCTCATGAATCTTTAGTTGTCTGGAAGCATAGGTTATCACTTTCCCTCGCTGCATCAACACACAACCCAATCCAACTCTAGACACATCATAATATATCACAAAATCTTTGGTCCCATTAGGCAATGTTAAAACTAAAGCAGTAGTCAATCTAGTCTTCAACTCTTGGAAACTCCTCTCACATTCATCAGACTACTGAAATTTGACCTTATTCTATGTTAATTTGGTCTATGGTGCGGATAAAGAAGAAACCTCATCAATAAATCTGCAGTTACAGTCTCCCAATCCCAAGAAACTTCTTATGTCAGTTAGAGTGGTCAGTCAGGGCCAATTATTTACCGTTTCAATCTTTTGGGCATCTACTCGAATACCATTACTGAAAATCACATGGCCTAGGAAACCCACTGATTTGAGCCAAAATTCACACTTTGAGAACTTAGCATACAACTTATAGTCTTTGAGAGTCTGAAAAATATTCTAAGATGATTGGCATCCTCCTTTTCATCCTTAGAGTATACTAGGATATCATCAATAAATGCAATCACGAACATATTAAGATATTATCTGAATACTCTGTTAATCAAGTCCATGAAGGCTACATGTGCATTAGTTAACCTAAAGGACATGACCAAGAACTCAAAATGGCCATATCTAGTCCTAAAGGTTGTCTTTGAAACATCACATTCCCTCACCTTCAACTCATGGTAACTAGATGGGAGGTCTATCTTTGAGAAGCAAGAGACACCCTGAATTTGGCCGAGCAGATCATCTATCCTAGGGAGAGGATACTTATTCTTTATCATGACCTTATTCAGTTGTCTATAATCAATGCACATTCTGAGAGACCCATCTTTCTTTCGCACGAATAGCACAAGAGCACCCCAAGGAGAAACACTTGGCCTTATAAAGCCCTTTTCTAACAAATCCCTTAATTGCTCTTTGAACTCTTTCAATCCAGTGGGGGTCATCCTATAAGGTAGAATTGAGATAGTTTAGGTATCAAGAAGAACATCAATTCCAAAGTTAATCTCCCGATCAGGAGGGACTCCGGGAAGATCCTCAGGAAACACTTCAGGAAACTCATTTAGAATTGACTGACACTAGAGTAGGAGGCTCAACATCATCAGACTTAACTCACACGAGATGGTAGTTACAACCTCTAGATATTAGCTTGCTAGCTCTAAGGTAAAAAATAAACTTGCCTTTAGGTGCAACAAAACTCCCTTCCACTCGAGGATCGGTTCATTTGGAAATTAGAACTTAACAGTTTGGGTCCTATAATCACTGGAGGCATAACAGGCATGAAGCCAATCCATACGAAAGATCACATTGAAGTCAACTATTTCCAACTCTACTAAGTGAGCCAAGGTATCCCTATGATAGACGGATACTATAAAATCTCTATAGACCCTCTCAACTATAATGGATGCACCAGTAGGAGTGGAAACAGTAAAGGGTTCAAGCAAACACTCCGGAGGAATCTTAAATTTTTTACCCACATAGGGAGTCACAAAAGATAGAGTGTAACCCAGATCAAGCAATGCATAATAATCAAAAGAGAAGACTCGAATCATACCTATAACAATATTTGATGCAACTTCCTGATTCAGTCGATTACCCATCGCATAGACACGGTTTGTCCCGCCACTTGTACTTGCAGGGGTACCCTTCTGATAATTGCAGGCTGGGGGTGCGATAGAGGTCTGTGATTTCTTATTTCCATCACCCCATCTTCTTATAGGACACTCGCTCTTGAAGTGAACAGTCTATCCATATATATAGCAAGCATTCGTGCCCTCACAACCCTCACCTAGGTGAAGTTTGCCACATTTGCTAAGGGTGGCTTCCCCTTAGAACCTTGGGTAACACTAGCTTGGGATTGAGAACCATAGACCCTAAAATTCTAGTGACTATGAGATTTCTTATCATACTTGCTCTGTTGGACAGGTGTACTCATTGTAGAGGGTGCAAAACTAGAAGACCTCTTTTTAAAATAGGACTTATCTCCCTTATTTTGCTTATGTTAGCTAGGCTCGTGCACTGCTGACCTTCTTACTCAGATGCTCTTCCCTGTCTTTCTTTTTATCCTCCTTAGTCTACTAGGCATAAATCATCATTTTGGCGATATCCATACCCGGGATCAACAATGCTACCTTGCACTCCCTATTAACATGTCTGCCCAATCCAAACACAAATTTTCTCATCTTCACCCTCATATCTTAGACCATCTCTGGGGCATACCAGGATAGATTAATGAACTTGAGGATATACTCTTTGACAGTCAACCTCTCTTGCTTTAAGTTCACTAACTCATCAACCTTTGCCTCCTTCAACTCTTAGGGAAAGAAGTGATCGAGGAAAGCACCTTCAAACTCATCACACTCAGCAGGCTCAGCATCATCACCTCGGCTATATTCCCATTGGTTATACCAGACGTTCGCAACATCCTTAAGCTGGTAAGAGCCAAGTTTAACTCCTTCAACCTCAGTCACATACATAGCCCTTAGGACCTTCCACATTTCATCAATGAAGTTATGCGGGTCCCCCTCAACCTTCGACCCTGTGTAGACTGGCGGGTTCATTCTCAAGAAATCTCTGAGCCTAGTTGCAGTTGTAGTCTCTTGGTAGCTAGAATTAGGAGCCTGTAATCCTCGGCTCCCACTCTGGGCTTCTACCAACTGGGTGAGCATAGTAATAGCTCCCTTAAAGTTAGTCTCAGTGGTAAGAGTAGGTGGAGCAGTAGGCATATGTGGAACTCTCGGGGTCCTAGTGGGTCAACCCCATCCTCTTGTCCCTGTCTGCGTGGGGACCTCGGGTGGGGGATTCTTAGTAGTTGGAACTCGGATATCTAGTTAGGCAGGGGTATGTTTAGGAGGCATGATCTGTAAACATGTAATGCACAAATCAGAAGAGAATCTTATAGAGTTAATCTCTATCGCACAAACTCAGAATACAAAAGAAGTGTAACCATTCCTAATGTCCTATAGACTCCTGCTTAAGAAATATGGTGCACAACACACTCATAAAAAGACTATACTAGACACGGCTTTATAGACTTCCTAGGACACTTGAACTCTTCTGATACCAAGTTTGTTATGCCCCGAGAGGGTATATTAGACATGGCCAGCACCCAGAGACTATTGTTAGTCGCCAAGCAAACCACTTGGCCTCATTATATTCATTCAATCATCTATACAGCGGGAGAGATTAGAATAAGAAAAACATAATAGTGGGCAACTCAGTTAACTTATATAATAATGAAGGAAAGCCATAGGCCAATGAGATCAATCTCAACATCTATAACATCATAACAATTTTAAGAAAACTTGAATCATGGAGGGAGAGACCTCAACATCAAATCATCATCCTCTAGTCTATCAAGCCTCTACCTCAACAGTCTAGAATGGTACCATAACAGGCCATGGCTACCACAACACAAAATGAAACTAACTCAAAACATAGGAAATATGAAATGGTATCCTCTGATTGCAGTAGAGGACTCACCAATCAGTTGTTGGGAGATTGGACCTTTAACAGAGCACCTGTTGAGGATCTCGAATACCTGTCTCTGCATCATAAAAAAATGCAGGCCCAAAAGGAAGTTAGTATGTAGAATGTATGAGCATGTAAAATAGCTGAATGAAACAATCTAGGCAGGGTAATGCGGAATAACATCAACTAATAGGATACTCACTCGGAATATCAAATGTTCATCTAAAGAAAGATTAAAGAGTAAACACTAACTCATCAACATCAATCAAAACTCATACCCTTAACTCAACACCAGAGTACTATTAGTGTGGAACCTATCTAGGAGTTTCTCTAACTGACAACCATCACCTATGAGCTGGTGATGTTGCAATGAAGTAATGTCATTGCCATATCTATCCAGTATCTTGCCAAGGTAAATAACATCATATATGTGGATCCACCAATAAAGAACATCAAGTCCTCTTTTGGGGACTAAGGAAACATCCGATTTTATGATTCACTCCTCTCCTACACTGGCCACGTAGTTATTGAATACGAGTGGGACTAACGCTTACTCATTTTGGTGCTCAATACTCCTCTCAAGACTTAACATGCTCATAAAATATCAATCATCAGGATTACTCACCATCTAGTCTCATTGGACATTATTAACTCAACTCATTACATCAACCATCAAACCCTTGGACTCCGAACATTCTTTTAGAATTAAGTTCAAGCTGTTTAAGACTCTAGCGACATCAATCTCATCAACATCACCATCAAGATCCTCAATGCAGCACCACCATCATATATAACAAGCATATTCATACTATCAAGGCTCTAGACTCATCTCCTAAGTTTATTCTTGCAATTTTTTAGTAAAATAACATACATAGTTTTATGAAATAACTCATGAAAACATTTATGTGGTAAATCAATTTATGATGATCATCAACATTGGAAAAATATAATTTACAAAAAAATACTCAAGAAATTTATACATGATAACTCAATACATTCATCTACCAATCTATTTTAATTAAGGGGCACATGGAAGAACAATGCCATGTTTTAAGTTAGCCTTACATACCTAGGATGAAGAATAAATCAAGCCTTTATAAGAATTTAATCCCAACTTCAAGATCTCTAACTCTTCTTCTCCGAATACTCTCTCCTTTGAAGGTCTAAAAATGGGTTTAGAAACTCTTATTCTGAGAAAAATGACCCCTATGTTCAGATATGAAACTTGGGAGAGGTCGAGAATAGTCCAAAATGACCTTCACAAATTTTTTAAAAAATTCACTTCTATTTTCATTTATATAGCGAAAACTATGTAAATATTCTAGATTTAGCTTGTTTCATAAATAGTGTTCTCCTAAGGATTTCTCTAAGTTTGCCATGTATCGCTTCTAAGTACAAGGGTTTTTGGTTTCTAAATATAAGCATGTTTTATCATAATATATTTTATAAGGTAAATAAATAATATAAACTCTAAATCAGTAATCAGAATAAGTATGTTACATGAACTATATATATTGTAAAATTATCACGCCTACAGTCCCGTTAAGGCGGACTGGCACCCGTTGCCAATAAGGCTTGGGAGAACCAACATACAGTCATGCGCTTTCTATACATATTATAAGGGATTTCTACATTCAACATGCCTTTAAGAAAGTAAATAGTAATAACAAGCCAAAAGGAAATGCATATGTTTAGGCTGTTGGGGCCACATTGTCTAAAGTACGAGACATGATCACACTTTAATTTACATAGTCTACAAAGCATCTGAATAAGGATTTAGGTCGTTGGGGCCATGTTGTCTAAAGTATGAGACATGACCACACTTTAATTTACATAGTCTACAAAGCCTCTAGATAAGGAAAAGTATCTGATAAGGGTCGGGATAGGCCCCGTCTCAACTAACTATATAATACAAAACTATAAGCTCTAGACATGCAAAGCTCCGAAGCAACCTATAGCTTGGTAACATTAGCTGGATATCCTAAACTCCTACTAGGGAGATCTACTAGCACCTATACCTACAACATGAAATGCAGGTCCCTTGTAAGGGACGTCAGTATGAGATAATGTACTGAATATGTAAGGCAGGAAATACTATATATGAAGTAACAACTCAAATGAAACTATCCACTAATGTAAGGATAAGAGACTACCTTTAGTTATACTGTGGAATCATGTACTTTATGTTATTTTTATTACTTTACCTTTACTGTATAATCTGTACACATCATGTAGTACAAATGACCAGCTGATCAGTGGTAAATCTATATTGGGATCGGCCCTGGCTAGGCTTTTCTTTTCACCCCTACACATCATGTAGTACAAATGAATAGCTGATCAGTGGAAAATTTATATCAGGATCGGTCTTGGCTAGGCTTTTCCTTTCACCTCTTGGGCTACCCCCAAGATAGGTTCGATCCTGGCTAGGTGATTCTTCCACCCCTTGGGTTACCATGCATCAATAAGCAATATATTTTACCTTTCAATTACGTCTGAGATGATTCTTTTGGTAGTCATAATATTGGAGCTGTAAGACTGTAGATGTAGCATGTTACATGCAAATAATCATACAAGACAATATGACAATGTAAAGAGTACATTACACAATTATTAAAATAAGCATGAGATAAAATACTCATGAACTTTATTTAGTAACAAGAACTCATGTAACTTGGTATCAACGTATGTATGCAAATTTGAAGGTGACTATGTCTGAGAGCATATAAACATATGAAAGAGTGGAGCCACTGTTAATAGTTGTGCCGGAGTTGGTAAGTGCCTTTATATGCCACGGAGGGATCTATATTTCATGCCAAATAATATGAAATTAAGTAGCCTTACATACCTCGAAATATGACCTCGTTATTACCTTGAGATAACCATCCTTTCCTCCAAATGTTTATCTATAGTATAGTAGGTAATAAAACTAGCATTAGCAGCCAATAGTTACATCTTGGCAGCCTAATCTCATAAAAAATAACACACGGGCAACAAGCGTATAATTATAAACTCGAGCGTATTCTTTCAACCTTTTCACCTCTAATTGTATTTTCTAATACATATTCTCATATACATATCATGTGTGTTACGACCCAACCTATGGGCTGTGACTGGTACCCAATTGGGGCACCCGGACAACATTACTAAGTCAGACTCAGATTATTCACTATTTCATTTACAGAAATTTTGGTAGAGTTTCCTCTGTTTTACTGACTACCCACCTGCATAGAGAAGATCCCAGCAAACAGTGCAAACATACATATCCATATATAGGCGGGCCGACAAGGTCACCGTTGCGGTTAAACTGCCCAACAAATACAGCATACGTACATATCATATATGCTGACTGACATGGTCTACATACCTAGTATATATACATAATATACAGACTGTCTGACACGGCCCACGCTCACAGGAGTCCATATACCTCTAATATGAACAAACTGAATCATAAGATGGGATAGGTCCCTCGTCGTACCCACAAGTGAATATAATACAAAATAATAATGTAGTATATATACCAAAAGTAGCTCCGAAGTGAAGGAGCTCTTCAAACTTCAAACGGGAGTCCTAAACTGGTGGCGCGCTGCTCTGTGCGTCGGTACCTGCGGGCATGAAATGCAGCCCCCGAAGAAAGGGGGGTCAGTACGAAGTATGTACCGAATATATAAAGCAGGGTACATGTATGTATATAAAAGTAATATACTGAGCATAGGCATAGGAGTCAAACTTTTATGCAAATATCAAATAAGTACCTTTATTTTGTTTTCAAAATGTCAAAGGAATATTTCTGTAATCTTTTCAAAATACCAAACTGATGCCTAACGGACTGGAATGATGGCGACCTCCACACTCGCGCCATACCACAGTATCACACCAGATAGTTCAAATCCCGAAAGTCTCCAACACAAATCACAAATGTAGGTATGCCTAATAGACCGGAATGATGGCGACCTCCACACTCGCGCCATACCACAGCATCACACCAGATAGTTCAAATCTCAAAAGTCTCCAACATAAATCATAAATATAGGATGTGTGAGCTGGTGTCCCTGAACTCACAGATCCTATAGTAAATGTGGCATAGAGCCACTAGACCAAAGGCCCAATCTCACCATATCACCAACTCAGCGAAGCCAACCCTTGGGCCGAGCTGACTCCGTCGTAGCCAACCAACTTCGGAATATATATAGTATATTACGCACGATCATAACCGGCCTGGGAACCGATGAACGAGGTTACAATAGGCACGAATAGAGTCGTGAGAATGATATGCACCAAATTATTATTAAAAATTCCAAAAGAATAGTAAATATTCATGTTTGAGAACAACATATTATTTGTTTATATTCAAATTGAGCTCTCTTTACTTATGGTATGGCCTAATGAAACAAAACAATATTTAGCATGCAAACTTTAATCTCTTGGTTTAATGTTAAGAAGTTCAAGTCCTTTCTATCCCATTTTCAAGGTACATGAATGGAAGAAGAGGTAGAAAGAGATCGCCTAAATTTATATCAGGATCGGTCTTGGCTAGGCTTTTCCTTTCACCTCTTGGGCTACCCCCAAGATAGGTTCGATCCTGGCTAGGTGATTCTTCCACCAGTTGAGAACTCTCAAAGTACGAACAGGTTCTCACGTGAAACATCAACAAAGGATCAATTTTTTTGAGGTCAGAAAGTTGATGTACCATATTTTATATAGAATGATTCATACATAACCATGACATGGTATATAACCCAAGAAGTTGTATGGCAGGTTGGTGGAACCTACAAAGGCTTATTGCCAAATAGAAGTTC
>DF361167.1:4706-54216 GCA_000787875.1 Solanum virginianum | reverse complement strand
ATAATGGACTTATAGAAAGATAAAAGAGTAATGAGTAAATATAGAAATCATTTCCTACATATCTCAGGTTACATGAGAATTCAGGCCACTTGTAGTTCAAATCGCTTGATTTTACATACAATTTTGAAAAAAGTTCACAATCTATCCCACTATCGAATTATGGAGAAATTAGAATACTCGAGAATGAGATTTAAAGGCAAAGGCCAGAAATACAATCGATTTTTCAAAATTGAGTCCACCTAAATATCCTTGGACTTAGAAATTAGGCTGCTTGTAGTTTGACTCCATCGGTCGAAAAAAAAATCTCTTATTCCAAAATAACTCTAGTTCAGGGAAAGTGACAAACAAGTCAAAATATGAAAAAGAGGCTTGCAACTTCTTAACCATAAATGTGGCGCACTTCACATCCATAATTAAGAACTTACATGGACATAATTTTCAAAGTTCTTGGTACATTGCCACTCAGATTAGAAAGGATTGCTTTCGGTGAGAGTTGAGATCACATGGGTGCAAAACTCAAAACTAACGAACTCAAAGAAATACTCACATACCTTCTGATATGAGTGTGCTTGGATTGTGGCAAGAGTCGCTTCTCAGCTCGTCCTACTGAAGACCCCAAGACTTTATTGATTAGATTTAGCGTACTTTGGATGTTTGGGCTAGAAAACAACTAATATGGCCTATCAGTATGTGGGTTGTGGTTCTTGCTGGATCAGCCCATATTTTTAAAAAGTATATATATTTTTAATTAAAACTAAAGTTCAAACCTCAACCTCTTGATCTGGAGATTTGTCAAATTTTTCAAACTTTCTGTATATTAAACTTAGAAAGAGCTTAAGACTTCTCTCTAAGTAAAGAAAGTCATGTTATAGTTTAAAAATATTAAAATAAATAACAACAAGACAATATTACGTGGTATTAGTGTTATTGTTCCATATTCCCTCTTTCTCATTTTATGTGGCACCCTTTTCTTTTTGGTTCGTCTTAAAAAGAATATCACCTTACTCTAATTGGAAATAATTTAACTTTAAAATACCCCTTTTATCCTTAATGAAATGATTTTCAGCCACATAAATATTTAAGAATGATTTTAAATCACAAGTTTCAAAATTTTTGCCTTTTTATTCTTAAGCATCGTGCTAAGTCAAAGAGCGTTACATAAAATGGGTCAGAGCGAGTATTATAAAAACATAATTTGTATCTACATTTCAATATTTAAAATTTTAAATGAACTTTAAGCTTAGACGATTATTATTATTAATACTCAATTTTTTATTTTTAATTATTATTTTATTTGGCTCACGGATCAACCCAACTTATATTGCAAAGCCACACAAATTTGTAGACTTATTCAGGCCAAGTTAAAAAGTGCATTTTGTAAATGGACTCCAAAAATCTCAGTCAGTCTTACTAAGTCACAGGTCAGGCCAGGTTGACCCAACTGACCCACCTCATATTGATGGCTATATTGGCAAGTTATGTATTTATATTTTTTGATATTTGAAAAATGCAAAATATTAATTTCATAAATTTTACTTCAAATAACTCAATTGTCAAATACCATATTTAACCTTTTACCAAATAGACTTCTTTTATCCTTCAAATTTCATAAATATTTTGTTCAAACATCCACAAAAATATGCTTAATCATATATGAAGAAAAGTAAGGTAATATTTCCTTTTAATTTTATCTCCATCAAGTCTAATTGAGTTGGATGCAGAATTCTATTTTTGAAAATGGATGAAACCTTTTTTTTGGGTCAAAAAAAGAATAAATGATGGTTGAATAAAATTTAACAACTTAGACTTTTAATAGAACAATAACCTAATTGCACATTATTTTAATAGAGATAAAATAATAAAAACACATTTATTTAATATTTTAAATTATAGTGGACAATAGCCAACTAATAGCATATTCAATGATCAAATACAAAAATATTTTTTAAAATATTTTAACAGGCTAAATATTAAATAATTGGAGATATTAAACCAAAGTTAAAGGAGGAGAGAAATGTTGTTGGGCTGAAGTTGATACTAGCTCAAGTTGATTCTGTTTTGGGCTTTATGGGCCACAAGGTTGGAAGTGACTTGATTTATTTTGGGAGGAAAAATTAAGTTTGTGCCCATTTGAATCAAACTATTTATATTCATATACCATTTTATATATTGTGCCCATACTATTAAAATTCACGCATTGATGTCATACAGATGTCAGTGCCCATTTTGTATCATATACCAATAGGGTATCAATATACCGGCAGAATATCACATAAGATTAAACTCAGTTCTATATGATACCGATATGGTATCAATATACTAATAGAGTATGACAACGAATATATTTTCTACTAATTTCGAATTTAATAAATAAGTTTGTGATTTTAATAATTTTCTTTCAATTATTTTATTTATTAAAAAAGAGCTCAAAATTACATGATATCAATATATCGACGGAGTATCACAAGAATTTATTGTCATGACCCGGACCAAGGGTCTAAGAGTGACATGGCGAATGGGAAGCTAGAAATATTATTTTCAATAGAGCTTTGGTGCAACCAAAGTATAATAAAATCAAGTATGAAAAAATAAAATACAATAGTGAATCACATTGTTTACAGTGAAGAAGAGAACAGTAGTAACAACACATAATATGATAAATTGTTTTTTTTAATATGCTTGACGAAGAAATAGAGAAACATTTGTACAAAACAAAATTTATGATGATTTAAATCAAGTCAAATATTTTATAAATAAAACCATAGATTCCAAACATAAGACACTGTTAGACGACATCACCCTATTCAACTAAAAGTTAAATAAAACAAACTTATATTTTTAGACATCCTTCAACTAAAAATATAGAAAATAAAATTTAAAAAAGGACTCCAAACTTAGGACATTCTTAGACTCTCCCACCCCCTCCCCAACCCCACCACCAAAGAAGATCCACATAATTTTTTCTCTAATTAAAGCCTCAAGTTTAAGTCTACATCATTTTGTTCATCAACTAAATTAATTATCTCATTTGCATTTGCTGAAACAGGAACATCCAATTGATTGATCAATGGTCTTGTACTAACAGTAATAGGCTCATTTGCACTAGCAACAGCTAAGCTTGGACCTCCAATTTGGTTTCTTCCTTCCATTTGTCGCCAATCGATTGGTGGTAATATACCACTTCTTATTGAGTGGTTAGCATTAGAAGATGATGCTAGCAAGATCATACCGTTATTATTTCTTTGCAAATTTCCAAGATGTGGGGTCAGAAATTGAGTTGATGATGAATTATCTAACAACAGAGGACCAAATCCATACATAGAAAGACGTCGAATACCAATTTGTAGACTCGCTTGCGGTGGGGCAGCACGTTGAACTAATGAAGATGGATTTCCTAGTGAAAGATGTCTGAATGGATATTCATGAGGACGTAGGGTAACATTTTGTGAACCCGGATGATGTGGCACCGCAGATTGAGTTGACGACAGATTTTCTAGCAAAAAAGTATTAGAAGGACGTAGGACATTATTCTGTGAACTCAGATACTGTGGGGGTGCAAGTTGAGATGATGATGCAATTTCTGAGTTTAAAACATTTGATGCATAGACATGAGAACATAAAATGATATTTTGATCAGATATTAATGGATGAGTAATTTGTACATGATTCATAAATTCCATATGAGAACGAAATACTCCAGGGCATAAAGGATATCGAAGTAAAACATGAAAAGGTACTAAAAATGATGGAGGAGAAAAATTTGCGTTATTCATATTTGAAATATGAATAACAAAAAGTATCTCTAAGGTAGAAAATGGTAGAAGAAAAAAAATCAATTATGCACTATAAATTTGTAAAATATGAAGAAAATCTATAAACGGCTCATGGTATAACCTTCTTCATACTTTATGTTTATCCCATTTTCGCAATGAGCGACAACTTTGTTATCAAACTTACAATCTAATGGTTTCTTTTTCCTAATTTGTAACAGGCTTCAGGAAAAAAAATTGAGTGAATATGTTTTCTCCTAAACTTGTCAGTGCTTAAATAAGTAAAAATAAAATTAATACTATTTGCCTATATTAATTAACTAATAAATGCAGATAATACGAATTTTAGTTAGTTATAATCTATAAGAAATTGTAACGCCCCATGAAATTTTTGAAATGCACCTAGTGGAGAGATGTACACATAACACGTCTTCCCATGCTCGGATGATAAATCCGAGACCAGATTTGCAATCAGCACAAAAAATTGAGCAAAAAATTATCTCGATCGATTTTTGGAGCAATCGGAACAAAAGATAATTTTTTGATACAAAACCTCGAACCAATGTCGGTATACGCCCAAGGCGCAACACACCTGCAATGCGGACTGGATGGATGTGATAATGATATAGCTTTGTTGTATCATCAATAGCTCATAGTTAATGGTTGTCGATTAGAGAAACTCCTAGATATGTTTCTCACTAATAGTACTCTGATGTTTAGTTGATAGTATAAGTTTTGATTGATGCTGATGAGTCATGATCTACTCTTTATCCTTACCTTAGATGGACATTTGTCATTCTGAGTGAGTATCTTATGATTTGAGGTTTTTTAATGTTATTTTTGCCTGTATTGCTTCATTCAGCCATTTTACATACCGTGTATTTCACGTACTAATGCCACTCGGCACTGCATCATTTCATGATACAGATACAAGAGATAGAGGACTTTAGCAGGCGCATCATTGAGGTTTAGAGTTCCCTAGTTCCAGAGATTGGTGAGTCTTCCTCTGCATTAAGAGGATACTATTTATTTTCTTTCATACGTTTTGAGTTAGCTCTTTGCGTTTGTGGTAGCCATGTCTTGTCATGGTACCATCCTAGACCACAGAAGTAGAGGCTTCATAGACTAGAGATGATGATTAGATGTTGAGGTCTTTCCCTCTTTAAATTGAGTTTCTTAAACCTATTACTATGTCATAGATGTTGAGATTGATGTTGTTAGCGCATGACCCTCTTTCATTGATCTAGAAGCAAGTGAGTTTCCCACTGTCTTATTCCCTTTATCTGAATGATTTCCACTTTATATGATTGAATGAAGGACTGTTGAAACACCCATCATGTGCTTCGGAATGCCTCATAATTGTATTTTCCAAATATCTCAAAAAACATGTGTGATTTCAAAAATTTAACTTCATATTCTTGTTCTGGGAGAAAAATTGAGTGAGTAATAGGTAGCTCCCATATTTTAGAAGACCCGTTGCTAAAAATAATTTTCGCAACGGGATAATTTTCAGAGAGCCTGCACGCCCACTGGGCTGGCGTAGTGTAAATTGGGCTGGCGCGCCTGGTCCTCATTGTGCCTGGGGCGCGGACCAGTGCAAATTTTTTCTTGTTTTTCATACTTTCCTCAAGGGCATTGGGGAAATAACCTAATGCCCATTTAAACATGACCTCCTCCATACTTAGTTATTTTTCAACTCTAGAACTCACAAAACCCTCCCAAGACCTTTTCAAAACATTATCAAAACCCCCATTCAAATTCAAGGATCTCAAGAACAACTTTGTATTGCAAGGACCCAACCCTAATCTTCAAGTCTCCTTCAAGTTTACTCCATGAAATTCCAAGTTTAGGTTTGTGGGCTTCATACATGGGGTCCTTCCACCCATGAAGCCAAACTTTTCCTCTCTATTAGATTTTATGATTTTAAGGTTAAATCTTTTATGAGTATTTTCTATCATTATTCCTATGCATGAAACATGTTGGTAAAATGTTCAATATTGAATGATAAATAATTTCTGTGACACCCATAATGAGGGGTTTTATTACTATGCTGATGGGTTGAATTGCAAGACTTTAACATATGTTGATTTTACTCTTTATTATCTATATATTTTATATTGCATGATTTAGAGAAAGTTTGTTAAACGCACCATGTGTTTTATTAAATTACATGACAAGAATTCTTATGTTGTTGATGAACTATTGCATGATTTTACAAGTCAAACGTTTCAAGATAATTACGGGCTCCCAAGCAAGTATTGAATTCGTGAAAAGTATCTATGATGTTACAAGTAACAAGTTGAGCCCTATTTCAAAAGTCAAACGCTTTTCAAGATAATTGTGGGCTCCCAAGGATGTATTTAGCTCATGAAAGATATCTATGATTTTACAAGTAACAAGTTGAGCCCTATTTCAAGATTTTATCCTCTTGTGAATCATTCATGTCAAGTTGAGGGGTTAAGCATGATTATTATCTTTCCCTCATATTCAAGTTAAGCTCACTAGTAGAGGTCAAGAATGTGAATGAGCTACTCATGTCATGTTATCATGTTTCTTACAAGTTGATCATGTTATGATTAAAGTTATGATTATTTTAAGTATTCCATGGGATTAGACTTAGCACTTATTGAGGATTAAGGTGGGGACTCGAAGCAAGGGGTCCTTATATAAAGTCTTTAGTCTCCAAACTATGTGCCACCATAGGATTATATTTTCTCTTAATGGGCTTTACAAGTGATCCATCTAGTTCATATTTCCCCTCAAGTGGGGTCATGTTTAGTTTGCCTTGGCAAATAGACCACACCTTATCGAGAGGGTGTCATGCCTCGTACACCTTACTGAGGGGGTCTCACCTCAGATTCCAAGTAATAGCTTGCTTAGTCTATGTCGATTATGGTCTCTTCCCACATATATATGTTATATATGCAAGTTGAATGTTTTTCATGCATGATTCCTTACAAGTATACTCGTACATGTCATATTGAGTATATATCCATTGATTATGATCATGCATCTTGCTTATTATAGCTTATGTCTTTATTGCATTGCACCTCACATACTTAGTACATTTCAAGTACTAATGCATACTCTATGCCTACATGATACATACTTATTATCATGAGGTTGAGCCTGGGAAGTGTCTTGGTCTGAGGTCTTTCCCTCTTTAAATTGAGTTTCTTAAACCTATTACTATGTCATAGATGTTGAGATTGATAGACGACATCACCCTATTCAACTAAAAGTTAAATAAAACAAACTTATATTTTTAGACATCCTTCAACTAAAAATATAGAAAATAATGAATGACTTCCCTTAGTGTTGCTTCCCTTTTTTATAATTGGCTCTTGTTATTGTCTTATTTTGCTTCTGTAACCAAGGATTGTGCATGATATTCTAAGAGGCTTGTCTGGGTTGTCTTTGGAGTTCTCATCCGCCGTGTAATGTCTAGGCCCTAGGCTTGGATCGTGACAAGCTTGGCATCATAGCTCTAGGTTGTTAATAGTCCTCAAAAATCCAACACACCATATCAATTAGAGTCATATTCATGGTTGTGAAGTGCGCCATAACTATAAATAAGAGGCTATGATGCATTTTATGAAATGTTTCACTTCTTTATGATCTATGTTGTATGGTAAAGCTAAGTTATCTAAGGCTTATTACTGATTTCAAACCACTGTATTTCAGGATATGTCTCAAACTATTCAAAATAGTGGATAGGACGGTAACCATCTCTCACTTGAGGGTCAATTTCCCAACGATGACATATCAGATGCGGAGGTTCGCAATGCTCTATGACTATTAGCCAAGGTTGTAAACGCTCAACTCAACCAATCGGTGGGTGCCCCCAAGACCTCAAATGATAAGAGGGGGAGAGAAAGGATATAAGAGCCCGAGTTGAGAGTGCTTCATCTTCTACTAGTATACCAGTACCCAAGTACAAAAAGGAAAGGATCCATTTCATCATTTGTCAAGGGCGTGGCAAGAAGCATCAAGGGAAGTGTTTGGCAGGCACTGAGAGTTGTTTCAAGTGTGGCAGTATTCGGCATAAGATGAGAGATTGACCGGTGGCCTCAAAGGAAAGAAGAAGAAGGTCTTAATTTGAAGGTAGGCTTCCATATGCTAAGCCCAGTGGCAATGGTGGAGTGACCCATCCTAGGTGCCGAAAATATGGGAGAAATCATAGTGGCACATGTTGGAGAAACACGGGCGCATGCTTTTGGTGTGGCAAGTTGGGCCACAAGATAGTTGATTGTCCATATGCTTCAAGGAAAGGTAAAGATGATCGTCCTCTAGGACATGGCGCACATGGGATTCAAAGGGCGCAATGTGGTGCCATGGGTGGTGGTGCTACTAGTCCCAAATATCGAGGCAAGAGTATCAATGTTCAAGCTTTTCCTACGTACCATTTATTTGGAAGGTACCATCTGGGAGATTATTTGGCCGGTTCGAGAGCATGTTTCGAGTGTTGCATAAAGGATCATAAGTTGAGACATTATCCATGGGTTACTAAGAATTATTAGGATAACCGTCAACGTTCTCAACCATACCCCTTTAAGGTCGCTAGACCTAGCATGGTGCTTCACCGGTATGTTAAAGGTTTATGATTATGATGTGTATATTTTATTGGATCCGTGTGCTACTCACTCATTCATTACCCCATTTGTTGCTAATAGATTTCATGTATGTCCTGAAATTATTGTGTAAATCATTTGAGTAGGCTACCCCCCGTTAGTGAGTCAATGGGATTGTCCCGTGTCCATAATGCATAAAGTCTTTTCTTGTGATTTTGTTGAACTTGACATGGTGGATTTTGAGATTATTCTTGAGATGGATTGGTTACATGCATATCATGCTTCCGTTGATAGTAGAGCCAGTAAAGTTAGGTTCCAATTCCTTAATGAGCCCGTCCTTGAGTGGGAATGTTGTAATATAGTAGTTAAGGGTAGATTCATTTCCTATCTTAAAGCCCCAAAATTGATTTCTAAGGGTAACATTTACCATCTTGTGAGGGTTAGGGATGTAGAGTCTAAAGTCCTTCCTATTGAGTCGATTTCGATGGGCAATGAATTTATTGATATCTTTCCCCATGAACTTCCCGGTGTTCTTCCCAAAAGGGAAATAGACTTTGGTATATACCTCCTCCCCGATACATAACCCATTTTCATTCCCCCTTACTGTATGGCCTCGACGGAGTTGAAGGAGTTGAAGGAGTTGAAGGAGTTGAAGGATCAATTGAAGGATTTATCGGAGAAGGATTTCATAAGGACTAGCAAGTTACCTTGGGGTGCACCGGTGATGTTTGTAAAGAAAAACAATGGTTCTCTTGGAATGTGCATCGACTACCAGCAACTCAATAGAGTCACCATAAAGAAGAAGTACACTTTACCAAGGATAGATGACCTATTTGATCAACTTCAAGGGGCTAGTCACTTTTCTAATATTGATATTCATTCCGGATACTACCAAGTGAGAGTGAGGGAGTGTGATATTCCTAAGATGGCCTTCTGGACTAGGTATCGGCATTTTGAGGTTATGGTAATGTCCTTTGGTTTGACTAATGCACCGACAATATTTATGGATCTCATGAATAGGGTCTTTAATCGTCTTGCTAGAATTGAAAGCTTTGGCAAATAATGGAAAGATAGAGGTTTTCTCCCAAGGGGGAGATGGTGTCCTTAGGTACCAAGGTAGATTGTGTGCGCCTAATGTTGATGACTTGAGGGATTGATTTTAAAGGAAGCATATAATTCATCCTACTCTTTTCACCTCGGTTCCATAAAAATGTATAGAGACTTGAAAGAGATTTATTCATGGGGTGGTATGAAGAGGGATATTGCCAAGTTCGTAGTCGGTTGTCACAATTGCCAACAAGTGAAAGCCGAACATTAAAGGTCGGGTGGCTAGCCCAAGACATAGAAACTCCTACTTGGAAGTGGGAAGAGATCAACATGGACTTTGTGATTAGGTTGCCAAAGACTAGAAAGTACTTTGAATCTATTTGGGTTATCGTGGGTAGAGTGACTAAGTCAGCTCACTTCCTGCCAGTTAAAACAATTTATGGTGCCGAGGATTATGCCAAGTTGTATATTCATGAGTTAGTTAGATTGCGTGGGGTACCCTTGTCTATCATATTGTAATGACCCGTTACGTCATTTTGAGAATTATTATCTTGAAATTTTTTAAATGGGTATTTTGGACCATACAATAACTATGACTATTCAGTTGATGGGTAATTTTGGATAATTAATTTAATTGATGGATTAAAGTGATAATTTGATTAATATTCTAGATCACTTATACCATATTTAATAATTACTAGGTTAATATAATTCAACACTTTTAGTACATAATTAGTTTTTAAAAATATAATATACATAAAATAGAGAGAAGAAGAAGCGAAGGGTGGAGTCAATAACGGCGACGACGTGAGCGCACATTGCTTCGGGTAACAAATCCTAATTATGTATGCACTTGGTTGAGAAGTTTTCTTATATATGTTGATTGAAACCAAACAATCTCTGCAAAGGTCTAATTAAGTAAAACAAATGATTAGTATTATATACTTGTTTTGTTGATTTAGTATACCAGGCAACACTACGAAGGCTTATTAAACCACTAGGTTGTAGATTTGTTGTATATACAATGGTGACTCACATTACAGTAATCATTAGTGACATTGAGAATTTGGAATGTGAAATTATTCCTCACAAGCTTTGCATGTTTAGTAATTTTATCTTTTAGTGGGTTAATTAGAGGGATTATGGTGACAATCACATGTCTCAAGTTGAGCATGTATGAGTTACCCTTTTATTTTATATGTTTTCCCTCACGTCTAGCTAGTGATGTTGGTTCTTCATTTAGGTTTAGGCATATTTGGATGTTTGTATATATACACGTACATGTTTTATATTAATTTTGAAGGAATTGAAACTTAAATCTAGACTTGAAATTGTAAGAATTGACTATAGAATTGGTTAGCTTGGGTTTAAGCTACACGTATAGTAATACGAGTATTGTTAGTTTTGAAATTTTATTGTGGTAATTTATTTAACTAGATTGTGGTGCTACGGATTTCATTCGGAAGGGGAAAGCTCAAGTGTTTGATTGATCATGATTTGACTAAGGCAAGTGGACTTTCAAAACTTTGTAATTCTCGTAGAATTCCCAAATCTTCCTTTCTTCTATGTGTGATGCATGAAATATCTGTAATATCATTAAAATGGGGTGATTAAGTGTTATGTGAACTGAAAAAGAAAAAGAATTAAAGAAGATGTACTATTTCGAGGGACATGTCGCACGCCGTAACGGATACTTGTGTCACACGCCGTGATGGATACTATGATTCGAGGGTCATGTCGTATGTCGCGACAGATGCATGGACTAAGTGTCCCCCATGGATCCTGGACTGAGAGACAGCGGGTGTGTATCACTAGGACAGACATGCATCATTATGTCTGACATCATTATATAAGCATTACATCTCATCCTGGCGTATTCTTGTGTAGCATGATGTTCATTCTGTGATTGATTGCGTTATCACATGTGAGTTGTGAGTTGTGACTTGTGATTTAGAATTGTGGTATACTGAAAACTTACTTCTACTGTGTATTATATCTTGTTGGGCTGGCTAATTTTCTATGCAGGTTGTAGTTGTGGAGGTAGGTTGAAATGAAAGGAGTTTGTGTATTCTATTGGACTTACTTTGTTTAGTTTGTCTACTTGCTGGCTACCATGTTGCTTTTGGTACTCATCCCTTGCTTCTACACTTGTGTAGGTTCTAAAGCCAAATAGTGAGTAGTGTTTTCCTTGATCATCTGAGGCTTCCCTGGAGATTTAGAGAGGTAGTTATTGTCACCTGGTTGACTCTATTGTTTCTATTTCTGTAGTGCTTTGTTCTATTCAAGAAGATAGATACTTTAGACTTGTGTTTTCCTTGATTTATTGTGTGGCTTGTACACGTGACAACCTGGTTTTAGGGATTTTTAATTAAGTTGACTTATTATCCGCAGTTAAACTCTCATTTTTATTATAATTCTGTATTCTTAACGTTATAGTGGGTTGTAGGCTGACTTGTCTTGGTGGGATAAGACGAGTGTCATCATGCCCATTTTGGGTCATGACACATATCGACAACAGATCAATTCTAATTACCTGTAAGAAGAATAACTAAAAAGCAAGTATATTAGTTTTCTTAGATTAACGGGTAACACAAGATAGCACACATAAATCAACACATAATTGTTGTTTCATTTGGAGGCAAACTAGCCCACTGGTACAAGATATATGATAGATAGACAGGACTTTGCCTATATGATTTTGGAAGTAGTGTGTCAGGAAGGTTGATTTGTGTTGAGTCAAGATCTTCTCGTATATGTCATTCAAAGTGTAAGGGGGGGAGGAATAAACTTTTGAAAGATAGTGTTGGACCTAGAAAGGTTGCCTACGTATCTCACAAAGGAGAAATCAGACCCCACGTACTTCGATAGTACAAGGAATAGCTTGATTCAATAGTACTTCATTACATGGGAAACGTAAAGTACATAAATAAGATATTGCTAAAACACAAATTGTCTCCCGGTCTCCACTTCTGCAGCTAATATCCTGATCTTCCCTTCCATTCTCGTCTTTGAGTTGCCCTGTTGGTGGAATATTGATCTCACCTCCATCATCTTCTTTACTCGATTCTAGGAGGACACAATGAGGATTCTTTTGTTACAGCATAGCTATCTCCCTTAGAATAGTCTTGCATTCCACGTCCATTTCAGTATTTCAAGCTATTATAATTCCAAGAGATTCTTCCAAAGCCAATGAGTACTCCTAGAGTATCTGATTTGTCTTGTTCAAACTTTCTCTTTTGTCCTTGGCAGTTTCAATTTCTTCATCAACTTCAACGATCCTGGCCAATATAGTCTGTGTGGCTTGATCCACTTCTTTGGTTTTTCCTTCTATTTCACAAATCTCTTGAGTGGCTTGACGTAATTTCCCCGTCAGTGCATCTTCAGATCTCCCAGTGTTTTAGTTTTTTCCCGTCTTGACTGCAAATACAACCTTTCCTGAGATGGAAGAGTCGGAGTTTAGAAGCAGGTTAAGAAATATGAATTTTATTGAAAAACTTGAGACTCAAAGAATATTTGGTGGTACTTCTGATAGTGACAGAGATTTATGCTTAGGAGGCTCTAAGAAGAATTTTTAAAAGGAGTGCGCTAGAATTTCTCCAAATAAAACAACATTATCACATAAACAGTTATAGTAGATAGCACAAAAACAACTATTGTACATCTTAAACAGGTATATGACCCTTCTTATGCCAAAGGTTGGCCTATCGATTTGAAGGATGTATCATGTCATTTTAAATATTTCATTGTCCCTCAAAAACCAAAACCTATAGACTGATAAAAGAAATGCAAGGTAGGAGTCCCGAAAGACTTGGATAAATGCATAAAAGCAAAAATAAAAATAAAAATAATTTTATATAAACTCAATAACTTGAAACCAAAAGTCAAGATATCCACCCATATCCTTTGAAACTAAAAAACAAATCAATATATAAAACTCGTTAAACTTGAAACTAAAAACAAGCATTTAAAATCCATTAAGTTGTGACTAAGAATCAATATATAACCCATATTTTGAAACTAAAATCAACATATGAGACTCAATAGTTAAAATCAACATAAGGAACCCGTAACTTTGAAACTAAGATTCAACATATGAAAACTCATTAACTTGAAGCTAAAACTCAACACCTAAACCCATTAATCTTGAAACTAAAATCAATATATGAAACTCAATAGGTAAAATCAACATAGGAAATCCATAACTTAGAAACTAAGATTCAACATATAAAAAACTCATTAACTTAAGCTAAAACTCAACACCTAAACCCATTAATCTTGAAACTAAAATCAATATATGAAACTCAATAGGTAAAATCAACATAGGAAATCCATAACTTAGAAACTAAGATTCAACATATAAAAAACTCATTAACTTAAGCTAAAACTCAACACCTAAACCCATTAATCTTGAAACTAAAATCAATATATGAAACTCAATAGGTAAAATCAACATAGGAAATCCATAACTTAGAAACTAAGATTCAACATATAAAAAACTCATTAACTTAAGCTAAAACTCAACACCTAAACCCATTAATCTTGAAACTAAAATCAATATATGAAACTCATAACTTTGGCACTAAGAATGAAAACTAATAAAAGAAAAGTACTTTGATATGCTTTTAACAAGAGATGCCATTAATTTGCAAAAACAAGGAGAATATCTAGATTTCGAGACAAAGTACTAACACGATTAATGAATCAAGAGGCTAAGAAACTTGAACAAGAATGAAATCAAGACCAACAAATATTAAGCTAAGTTGAAACCAATGCCATAGCTAAACCAGAACAGTGATGCAACTTTAGCATTCTAGTCAAAAGGTGATACAATATTCTAGAACACAACTTCTATAAAAAAAATGATGAAAAATGATGAAGAATTAATGATCAAGCAGCAATACATTCAATAATTCAAAGATTTGCTTTAAGAATTTTCTCCCCTTTGAAATAGGAAACAACAAAAAAGAACATATAAGACAATAAGGCTACGATCATAGGAGAAGCAATTTTCTTCAGTTTAACAACATCTTCAAAAATAACGCAAGTTTTTTTTTTTCAGATTCTCACATATTTATGAATTGAAATATCAAAGAAACAAGAATGCTACCTGTTGTTAAACAGCGACACTGGGATACCATATGAACTCGAGAAGCAACCTCTTATCTTATTAACTCGAGAGACCAAACTGCAGAGACTTTTATGATGGCCCGTCACTTGTTCTTGAAAATAAGGGAAGAATCTAGAGTCAAGGTGAAGAAACTAAAGCCTTAAAGAGATTTCTAGAAGACTCTAGAACATTGTGGATAACACTTGCAGGTCCTGGGAGACCCTAGAATATTGTAGGAGAATCTTGAGAAGTCTTAGAGAAATCTAGAAAAATGTAGTCATGGAAGACTCTAGAATTATGTAGAGATATCTTGTAGTCTTTAGTTTACTCTAGAGTAGTATGGAAGATTCTAGAGAGAGGACTAAACTGTAAATATGTGAGGAACATTTTAAGTAATTATTAATTATACTTTTTCCCCTAGTTAGTAGTATAAATAGGAGGGCCACTCATTTGTACAAACCATCCAAGAAAGTTGTAAGCAATCTACCAAGTGTTCTAAAGACTCTTCTTTCTAAAGCTCTCTTGTCTTCTTAATCAAGCATTCCCTTAGTGATCAAGAGTTAAAGCTTACTAGTATTTGCAAGATCATGAACGAATCATGAGCAAATCGACTAGTGCCACATGAAAGTCTTAGCGAAGCTCTAAGTTCGTGACAGAGTAGTATTAGAGCAGGTTCGTACTAAGGTAAGCATGGCAAGTGAAGGAGACATTACCGCCACCAGCACCGCCAATGTTGCGCTGGATGTTGGCGAGAAATGCAAGGGGAAGAAAAGCTCCAAGAAGATTGAGGAGGTGCCAGTCGGATCGACACAGAGCGAGGCCATAACAACCCTCTCACTCTCGGCTGCTGAGTTGAGTGATGATGAATAGGCGAGGATCCTATCGATGTCACGCTTAACAAAGGATGGGTCGTGAGGGTAGATGTTGCCAGACAAGCAGTAGAGTTCTTTGGCAAGCGCCTGAATCAGTTCGATGGCAAGTTTTAGACCTTGGAGGAGTTCGCCCTTGAAGAGAATGATAACACTCAAAAAGAGTTGGGTGGATGCCAGGCGGCGAAGTATGAGCTGAGGGACACCATCACTTCCTTAGAATGCCAACTCATGGATGCACTGAGCAAGATGGAGGCCATAAGTGCCACTATGAAGACCATGGGCGCCACCATAGAGACTATGAGTGTGAGGATGAGGACACTTGAGAAAGGCATGGCTGATGGGAGATGCGTAGGGATTATTGGAGAAAGGGAGGCCAAGATCGAGGCTCCTAAGCCACCTGTCTTCAACGGCATCCGAGATGCGCATGACCCTTCTTATGCCAAAGGTTGGCCTATCGTCAAGCAGAAGACGGCATACGAGATGCGCAAGAGGTGGAGAACTGTTTGTGGCACTTGGAAAATTACTTCAAGTGTAACAAGGTGACGAATGATGAGATGAAGATCAACACAGCCGCGTAATATCTGACGGAGATGGCTATGTTATGGTGGAAACGAAAGGAGTCAGAAGTAGGGAAGGGGTTATGCATCATCGATACATGGGAGCAGTTCAAGAGCGAGTTCAAAAAAGTGTTCTTCCTAAACGTCATCTATGAGGCAGAACGAATGTTCAGGGAGCTGAGGCGGACGGCTAGCATAAGGGCTTATGTGAAAGAGTTGACTACCCCCACGGTCCCAATCCCCAACGTCACAGATGATGATATGATGTTCCACTTTATGGACGACCTAAAGAACTGGGCCATGACGAAGATGGAAGGCCGATAAGTCAGGACCATTGAGGAGGTCATCATGCAGGCAGAGGCTTTGACAGATTCTCAACATGAAGGCGAGATAGATACCGAGTAGAAGACTCGAGAGGTAGTCACGCCCAGGGTCGGGGAGATGGTGGCAAAGGCAAAGGTTGGCAGCCACATCCCAAATATCAAGACATATGTAGGCTTGATAACCAGATGACAAAGGAACAAAGGGGGTAAGGCATTAAGTGCTACATATGCAAAGAGTCGCACAGTTACAAAAAATGCCCCAAACTAAAAAGCCTTGATTCCATACTGTGGGAATGGAAAGAGCAAAAGGCATAAAAGGAGGCACCCAAATCGCGGGAAGATTCGGACGAGGCCTTGAAAGGCATGATTCAGCTATGCAGATCTATCACGCGATAACTAGAGATGCTAAAGGAGTGCCATGCTCAATACGTGGATATCATGATCAATGGATGACCCACTCATGCCATGGTCGACACAGGCATAGAGGTAAACATTGTGACTAAGTTTGCGACAACCAGGTTGGTCTAAAATATAACCCAAGTAATGTACAACTTAGGACGATCAATGCGCCAATGACTCTTATGTGTGGAGTTGCTCAGGGAGTCGACATAGTGTTGGGTGAGTGGCATGGTAAGACTAACTTCCATGTCCCTCTGGTAGATTTCTTTGATATTATCATTAGGCAGGGATTTTTTTAGAAGTGTCATATGGTGATTGACCCCTACTTACAACAACTCGTGGTCTTAGAGCAAGGAGGTTCCTGCATAGTTCCCTTAGTGCAGATGCCCAAGTCAAGGGGACAAGTTCAATTGTTGGACTTGCAGCTTATGAAGGGGTTCCAGGGTGAAAATTCATTGTTGTATGCCACGCTCGCAAAGAGGAAAAGTCAGAGAAGGAGAAACCATCAAAGGAAGCCAAGCGGGAAAAAGGACAGCCAATTACAGCAATTCTCCTCGGGAAAGGAAAAGGGGCAAACTCCAGGAAAGACAACAAAGGAATGACACAGAGACTTGTGGTGGTCCGAAGGTGAAGACGAGGAGTTCCAACACCAGCATTCCGTTGAGGACGTTGTAACACCAGGTGGGGGAGAGTGTAACGGCCCACCACTTGTTCTTGAAAATAAGGGAAGAATCTAGAGTCAAGGAGAATAAACTAGAGTCTTCGAGAGGTTTCTAGAAGACTAGAACATTGTGGATAACACTTGAAGCTCCTGGAATACTCTAAAATATTGTAGAAGAATCTTCAGAAGTCTTAGAGAAATCTAGAAGAATGTAGTCATGGAAGACTCTAGAACTGTGTGGAGATATCCTGTAGTCTTTAGTTGTGTCTAGAGTAGTGTGGATGATTCTAGAGAGGGGACTAAAGTATAAATAAGTGAGAGACTTGTAAGTAATTATTAATTACACTTTGGCCCCTAGTTAGTAGTATAATAGGAGGGTCACTCATTTGTACAAACCACCAAGAAAGTTGTAAGCAATCTTCCAAGTGTTCTAAAGAGTCTTCTTTCTAATGATCTCTTATCTTCTTAATCTAGCATTCCCTTAGCAATCAAGAGTTAAAAACTTACTAGTATTTGCAAGATCATGAAAGAATCCTGAGCAAATTGACTAGTATCGCATGGAAGTCTTAGCGAAGCTCTAAGTCCGTGACACTTTATTCTGAAACCAGATCCCAAATTCTTTTGAAATTTTGAAACTTAATAGATTTCAAAAATGTGTTTTCAGAAACCCCAAACATCGACCCCTCTTCAGTGAAGAAAGGGGTCATATATATAGGAAAAATTGGGTCGTTTTGGGGGGAGGGGGGGAAATTAAAGAAATCTTGTAGAATATTGGGAATTTTGAATCTTCAAGCCTTACCTCCATGCTTTCACATCTGGAAATCACACTAATGGATGGATTGATCTCGTTCATCTATTCTAATGGAAATGATGGACGAGCAAGGGGATGATGACACCTGACTTGCTCAAAGACAAGGGATGTTGGGCGAGGGTCAAGGCTACTAAAATACCATTTTCGGGCACGGTTTCTATTGAAGCTTACTGGGTTTGTTTCGTCATTTTGGAGAAGAAGGGGATGGAGGTGAAAGGCGTGTTAGCATCTGAAAAGAGAAAACACAAGAAAGGGGCGCATGTATGTTTACTAAAAAAAAGGTTGGCTAATTTTGTGAATTAAAATAGGGACTGGGTCAAGTTCTTATAATGTGGGTTGGATTTTTGGTCTGAAAATTGGGTCAAAATTGACCCCAAAAGAAGGCTGAAAGTAGGAAAATTTTAAATTGAGAAATTAGGCATTTGAAATTGCAAATATGACCAATTAATAACATAATCAAATCAAATTAGTCGATTAATTTGATTACAAGATGAATTAACACGAATTAATTAGAGAACTTTTAAACGTTAAAGGCTTAAAATAATTAAATCAACCACGAAGTAATTAGTCCTGAAAATAATTAAACTAAAGTGATTAAAGATAAAATCTATTCGAGAAAACACACACACGCACGCACGCACGTACGCACACACACACGCACGCGCGCGCGCACACACACACATTCGTATTTTCGAATACTAATTATTTTGAATTATTAAAATTAAAAGCTCAATAATTAATTTATAATGTAGAGGGTAAAAATTGGATGTCATCAACTGTCCTTTTCTTCGGATATGATCGATGAAAGAGATCGTGGATGAAGAAACTTGACCAATCCAATTTTAGACGACCACATCTTTATTTTCTAAAAAGCTCTTGGTTCGAACTTTGGGGATTTATGGTCGGACCTTGGTTTTAGGTTTCTTATATATCTCAGGTTACATTAGAATTTAGGTCACTTGTAGTTCAAATCTCTTGATTTTACGTATGATTTTTAAAGAAAATTCAAAATCTATCCTAATATCGAATTATGGAGAAATTGGAATGCTTGGGAATGAGATTTTAAAGGCAAAGTCTATAATACAGTCGAGTTTTCAAAATTGAGTCCACCTACATATCCTTGGACTTAGAAATCAGTCTGCTTGTAGTTCGACTCTATTGGTCGAAAAGGAAATCTCTTATTCTGAAATAACCTCTGGTTCAGGAAAAGTGACAAACAAGTCAAATTATGAAAAAGAGGCTTGCAACTTCTTAATCGTAAATGTGGTGCGCTTCACATCCATAATTAAGGATTTACATGGACATAATTTTCAAAGCTCTTGGTACATTGTCATTCGGATTGGAAAGGATTGCTTTCGGTGAGTGTTGAGATCACCTGGGTGCGAAACTCAAAACTAACGAACTTAAAGAAATACCCACATGCTTTCTGACAGGGGTGTGGTTGGATTGTGGTAGGAGTCGCTTCTCAGCTGGCGTCGAAGAGTTTGACATCCATTCTTAAATAAGTTTAGGTAACAACTTATATACTTTTTGTAGTATAAAAGAAGGCAAGCAATCTTGTAGTGTATGATTTTGTTCTTATGGGACCATTCTGTTATGTTGGCAATTACAACTATCAATACAGGTTGGTCCACCTCATTCGAGCTCATCTATACGAGCTTTGAAATTTGAGGAGTTAGCTTGTGCTGACCCATTTTTCGTGGGCTAGAAAACCACTAGCCCTGCCTAGCAGTACGTGGGTTGCGGACCTTGCTGGATCAGCCCACATTTTTTAAAAGTATATTTTTTTAATATATTTTTTTAACTAAAGTTCAAACCTCAACCTCTTGATCTGGAGATTTGCCAATTTTTTTAAACTTTCTATATATTAAACTTAGAAAGAGCTTAAGACTTCTCTCTAAGTAAAGAAAGCGAGCTTATAATTTAAAAATATTAAAATAAATAGCAAGAAGACAATATTATGTGGTATTAGTGTTATTGTTCCATATTCCCTCTTTTTCATTTTATGTGACACCCTTTTCTTTTTGGTCCGTCCCAAGAAGAATATCATCTTACTCTAATTGGAAACAATTTAACTTTAAAATACCCCTTTTATCCTTAATGAAATAATTTTCAGCCACATAAATATTTAAGAATGATTTTAAATCACAAGTTTCAAAATTTTTGCCTTTTTTTCTTAAGCATTGTGCTAAGTCAAAGGGTGTCACATAAAATGGGACAGAGCGAACATTATAAAAACATAATTTGTATCTAAATTTCAATGTTTAAAATTTTAAATGAACTTTGAGCTTAGACTCTTATTATTGTTAATACTCTATTTTTTATTTTTAATTATTTTTTTATTCGGCTCATGGGTCAACCCAACTCATACTGCAAAAGCCACACAAATTTGTAGACTTATTCAGGTCAGGCTAAAAGGCGCATTTTGTAAATGGACTCCAAAAATCTCAGTCAGCCTTACTAAGTCACAGGTTAGGCCAGGCCGACCAAACAGACCTATCCCATATTGACGGCTCTATTGGCAAGTTATGTATTTATATTTTTTGATATTTGAAAAAAGCTAAATATTAATTTCATAAGTTTTACTTCAAATAACTCACAAAATTTAAAAATAACTCAATTGTCAAATACCATTTTTAACCTTTTACCAAATAGACTTCTTTTATCCTTCAAATTTCATAAATTTTATGTTCAAACATCCACAAAAATATGCTTAATCAGATCGTAGAATGACTAGAATTAAAATTTTATATATATTAAAATCTCATATATATATATATATATATATATATATAGAAAAGTAAGGTAAATTTCCCTTGTAATTTTGTCTCCATCAAGTATGATTGAGTTGGATGCAGAATTCTATCATTGAAAATGGATGGAACTTTTTTATTTTTGGTCAAAAAAATAATAAATGATGGTTGAATAATATATATAGATATAGATATAGATAGATAAATAGATATAAAAGTAAGGTAAATTTCCCTTTTAATTTTGTCTCCATCAAGTATGATTGAGTTGGATGCAGAATTTTATCTTTGAAAATGGATGAAACTTTTTTTTTTTTGGTCAAAAATAGAATAAATGATGGTTGAATAAAATTCAATTGGATTTTGTCTATTTTCTCTAATTAAATGATCGTTGAATAAAATTCAATCAGATTTTGTCTATTTTTTTACCAAATAGACTTCTTTTATCCTTCAAATTTCATAAATTTTATGTTCAAACATCCACAAAAATATGTTTAATCATATTGTAGAATGACTAGAATTATATATATATATATATAGAAAAGTAAGATAAATTTTCCTTTTTGGTAAAAAAAAAGAATAAATGATGGTTGAATAAAATTCAATTGGATTTTGTCTATTTTCTTTAATTAAATGATGGTTGAATAAAATTCAGTTGAACTTTGACCATTTTCTGTAATTAATGCTAACAACCAAGACTTTTAATTGAAAAATAACCTAATTGCACATTTTTTAACAAAGATAAAATAATAAACACACACTTATTTAAAATTTTAAATTATAGTGGAGAATAGCCAACTAATAGCATATTCAATGATCAAACACAAAAATATTTTTAAAAATAATTTAACAAACTAAATATTAAATAATTGGAGATATTAAACCAAAGTTAAATGAGGAGAGAAATATTGTTGGGCTGAAGTTGATACAAGCACAAGTTGATTCTATTTTGGCTTTATGGGCCACAAAGTTGGAAGTGACTTGATTTATTTTGGGAAGAAAAATTAAGTTTATGTCCCTTTGAATCAAAATATTTATATTCATATACCATTTTATATTATGCCGTACTATTAAAATTCGCGCGTTAACGTCATATTGATGTTAGTACCCACTTTGTATGATATACCAATAGGGTATCAATATACCGACAGGGTATCGCATAAGATTAAGCTCAGTTCTATATGATATCGATATGGTATCAATATACTGATAGAGTATGACAACAAATATATTTTCTACTAATTTAGAATTTAATAAATAAGCTTGTGATTTTAGTAATTTTCTTTCATTTATTTTATTTATTAAAAAAAGAGCTCAAAATTATATGATATTGATATGGTATCAATATACCGACGGAGTATCACAAGAATATACTGTCACGACTCGGACCAAGGGTCTAGAAGTGACATGGCGAATGGGAAGCTAGAAATATTATTTTCAATAGCGCTTTGGTGTAACTAAAATATAATAAAATCAAGTATGAAGAAGAGAACAATAGTAACAACACATAATATGATAAATTGTATTTTTTAATACGCTTGACAAAGAAATAAAGAAATATTTGTATGAAAAAAATAATTTATGATGATTTAAATCAAGTCAAATATTTTATAAATAAAACCATAGATTCCAAACATAAGACACTTTTAGACGACACTCACCCTATCCAACTAAAAGTAAAATAAAACAAACTTATATTTTTAGACATCCTTCTACTAAACAAACATATAGAAAATAAAATTAAAAAAGGGCTCCAAACTTAGGACATTCTTAGACTCTCCCACCCCCTCCCTACTCCCACCACCAAAGAAGATCCATATAATTTTTTCCCTAATTAAAGCCTCAAGTTCAAGTCTACATCATTTTGTTCATCAACTAAATTAATTATCTCATTTGCATTTGCTGAAACAAGAACATCTAATTGATTGATTAATGGCCTTGTAATAACAGTAATAGGCTCATTTGCACCAGCAACAGCTGAACTTGGACCTCCAATTTGGTTTCTTCCTTCCATTTGTTGCCAATTGATTAGTGGTGATCTACCACTTCTTATTGAGTGGTTAGCATTCAAAGATGATGCTGGCAAGATCACACCGTTATTATTTCTTTGCAAATTTACAAGATGTGGGGCCGAAAATTGAGTTGATGATGAATTTTCTAATAAAAGAGGATCAAATCCATATATAGAAGGACGTCGAATAGAACTTTGTAGACGCGCATGCGGTGGGGCTGCACGTTGAATTGACGATGATGGATTTCCTAGTGAAAGATGTCTGAATGAATATTCGTGAGGACGTAAGGTAACATTCTGTGAACCCGGATGACGTGGGGCCGCAGATTGAGTTGATGACAGATTTTCTAGCAAAAAAGTATTAGAAGGACGTAGGATAATATTCTGTGAACTCGGATACTGTGGGGGTGCAAGTTGAGATGATGATGCACGAAAAGGTACTAAAAATGATAGATGAGAAAAATTTACATTATTCATATTTGAAATATGAGTAACAAAAAGTTTCTCTAAAGTAGAAAATGGTAGAAGGAAAAAAACCAATAATGCACTATAAATTTGTAAAATGTGAAGAAAATCTATAGATGGCTCATGGCATAACCTTCTTCATACCTTTATGTTTATCCCATTTTTGCAATGAGCGACAACTTTATTATCAAAACTTATAATCTAATGATTTCTTTTTCCTAATTTATAACAGACTTTAGGAAAAAATATGAGTGAATATGTTTTCTCCTAAACTTATCAGTCCTTAAATAAGTAAAAAAAAATTAATACTATTTGCCTATATTTAATTAACTAATAAATGCAGATAATATGAATTTTAGTTTGTTATAATCTATAACAAATCATAACGCCCTATGAAAATTTTAAAATGCACCTAGTGGAGAGATGTGTACATAATGCGTCTTTCCATGCTCGGATGGAAAATTTGAGACCGGATTTGCGATCAGCACAAAATATTGAGTGAAAAAATAATCTCGATCAATTTTTGGAGCAATCGGATCAAAAGATAATTTTTTGATACAAAACCTCAAACCAATGTCGGGGCGCGATGTGCTTGCAATGCGAATTGGATGAATGCAGTAATGATATCACTTCGTTGTATCATCAATAGCTCATAGGTGATGGTTGTTGATTAGAGAAACTCCCAAATAGGTTCCCCACTAATACTATTTTGATGTTGAGTTGATGGTATGAGTTTTAATTGATGTTGATGAGTCATGATCTACTCTTTATCCTTACCTTAGATGGACATTTATCATTCTGAGTGAATATCTTATGATTTGAGGTTTTTCCATGTTATTTCTGCCTGTATTGCTTTATTTAGCCATTTTACATACCGTACATTTCATATACTGATGCCACTCGGCACTACATTATTTCATGATACAGATACAAGAGATAGAGGACTTCAGTAGGTGCATCGTTGAGGTTCAGAGTTCCCTAGTTCGAGAGATTGGTGAGTTCTCCCTTGCATTAAGAGGATATCATTTATTTTCTTTCATATGTTTTGAGTTAACTCTTTGCATTTGTGGTAGCCGTCTGTCATGGTATCATCCTAGACCGTAGAAGTAAAGACTTCATAGACTAGAGATGATGATTTGATGTTGGGGTGTTTTCCTCTTTAAATTGAGTTTCTTAAACCTGCTACTATGTCATAGATGTTGAGATTGCTGTTGTTGCCGTATGACGCTCTTTCATTGATGTAGAAGTAACTTAGTTGTCCACTATCCTATTCCCTTTATTTGAATGGTTTCTGTTTTATTAGATTGAGTGAATGACTGTTGAAACACTCCTCATGTGCTTCGAAATGTCCCATAATTATATTTTCCAAATATCTCAAAAAACGTGTGTGATTTATAAAATTCAACTTCATATTCTTGTTCGGGGGACAAAATTAAATGGAAAATGGGTAGCCTTCGGATTTTAGAAGACCCATTGTGAAAAATAATTTTAGTAATAGGACAATTTCTAGAGAGCCTGCGCGCCCAGGACGCGATGCGCCTAGGGCGCAGACTAGTGCAAAGTTTTTTCTATTTTCATATTTCTCCCAAGGGTATTGAGGTAATAGCCCAATGCCTGTTTAAACGTGAACTCCTCCATACTTAGTCATTTTTTAACTGTAGAACTCACAAAACCCTCTCAAAACCTCTTCAAAACATTATCAAAACCCCTATTCAAATTCAAGGATCTCAAGAACAACTTTGGATTGCAAGGACCAAACCCGAAGCTTTATGTCTCCTTCAAGTTTACTCCAAGAAATACAAAGTTTAGGTATGTGGGTTTCATTCATGGGGTCCTTCCACCCATGAAGCCAAACTTTTCCTTTCTATTAGATTTCATGATTTTAAGGTTAAATCTCTTATGGTTATTTCCTATTATTATTCCTATTCATGAAACACTTTGGTAACTTATTGAGTATTGAATTTTTTTAATGATTTTCGTGACACCCAAAATGAGGGATTTTATTACTATGTTGGTGGATTGAATTGCAAGACTTTAACATGAGTTGATTTTACTCTTTCTTGTCTATATATTTTATATTGCATGATTTAGAGCAAGTGTCATGAACTCACCATGTGTTTGATTGAATTGCATGACAAGAATTCTTAAGTTGTTGATGAACTATTGCATGATTTTACAAGTCAAGCGTTTTCAAGATAATTGTGGGCTCCCAAGCATGTATTTAGCTCATGAAAGATATCTATGATTTTACAAGTAAACAAGTTGAGCCCTATTTCAATATTTTATCCTCTTGTGAGACATTCATGTCAAGTTGAGAGGTTAAGCATGATTACTATTTTCCCCTCATATTCAAGTTAAGCTCACTAGTAGAGGTCAAGCATGTGAATGAGCTACTCATGTCATGTTATCATGTTTCTTACAAGTTGTTCATGTTATGATTAAAGTTATAATTATTTTAAGTATTCCATGGGATTAGACTTAGCATCAGTTGAAGCTTAAGGTGGGGGCTCGAAGCAAGGGGTCCTTATATAAAGTCTTTAGTCTCTAAACTATGTGCCACCATAGAATTATATTTTCCCTTAATGGGCTTTACTAGTGGATCCATCTAGTTCATGTTTCCCCTTAAGTGGGGTCATGTTTAGTTTACCTTGGCAAATAGACCACACTATATCGAGGGGGTGTCATGCCTTGTACACCTTACTGAGGGGGTATCACTTCAGATTCCAAGTAGTAGCTCGCTTGGTCTATGTCAGTTATGGTCTCCTCCCACATGTGTATGTTATATTTGCAATTTGAATGTTTTTCATGCATGATTCCTTACAAGTATGACTCATACATGTCATATTGAGTATATATCCATTGATTATGATTATGCATCTTGCTTATTATGGCTTATGTATTTATTACATTGCACCCCGCATACTTAGTACATTCCAAGTACTAATGCATATTCTACGCCTACATGATATCATCGAGTGTAAATAAGTTTTAAGTCAAATTGAGAAGATCGCAGCCCTAAACAAAGAGAGAGAATTGAGGTGCTTGTAGGACTTAGGAAGCTAGCAGGTGAGTCACCTACTTGCTTAGCTTAAACTTGCTAGCTAGATAGAGACGAGACCTGACGTCGAATTTGTCCAGGTCCAATTATGGATAAAGTCCGTGTTAGGGGTGTAACTTTAGCCCAATTTTTAGCATTATAAATGGACTATAATTATATCCCAAGATGAATAATAAAAGGGCCCAAGTACAACAAAACCCACTTGACTAATTGGGCCAAAACTAAGTAAGGATAAAAGGGAAAAGTGGGCAACCAAGGCCCAACTAATTTGAACTCAATAAGGCCCAAGTGAAAGGGGCAAGAAGCTATATCACCAACTTAGTAAAGTAAGGCTAAAAATGCCTTAATAGGTCGGTAAAAGCCCCTCTTTGAAAAGGGTTTAAAACAGCTCCCATAAGCCATTTCAACTTGAACACAAAAAAATCAGATTGTTTTCCAAGTTTTCTCTCAACTTTTTCTTGACTTTACAAGTATCCACAAGATAATTTTAGGGTTCTTAGAGAAGCCATACACCTTGAGTTTAAAGGTAAGTAAGTTTTTCTTGACTTTACAAGTAGCCACAAGAGATTTTTAGGGTTCTTGGAGAAGTCCTACACCTTGAGTTTAAAGGTAAGTAAGTTTAATTATGTGTTTAGTATGGTTTTCTTATGTAAAACAAGAGGATAAGCTAACTATACCCTTGCTAAAGAAATTGTTGGACAACATGTGTTCCCAAAAGTTGTTGTACATTTTTCTTGTTTATTTGGAAGCCTTTCTCTTTTCAGTTGGGTTGATTAAGAAGGGAGGATACTATTCCTAATGTAAATTAGTTCTATAATGATGTATAAAGGCTGCTGCACCATTTTTACAATCCGCAAAAGTGAGTTCTTGTGTGATATTGTAATTGTGCTCGAATAGAAACTTGTGGGCATATTTATTGAGGACTATGGTCTCATGTCCTCCACCTATTTTGAAGACTATTTTTGAATTGTTTTAAGGCTGGTTGTATGTGTATATATGGTGGGGACTGTTTGGTTAAAGTTGGAACATGTTTGGAATTGCCAACGTCAAAACGTAGTGAAGGGATATAACGTTATACTGCCTATTTGTATGTTGTGTAGAATTGTTATATGTTGTTCTTTGTGGGCTGTTGTAAGACTGTTATGGCACTAAAACAGGCTGCACATGATATGTATATGATAATGTGTATTAGAAAATACGATTAGCAGCAGAAAGGTTGAAAGAATATGCTCAAATTTATAATTACACGCTTGTTGCCCGTATGTTTTTTTATAAGATTGGGCTGCCAAGATGTATCTATTGGCTGCTAATGCTAGTTTTATCAAAGAATCGCCTAGCCAGGGTCAATCTTATCACGGGGGGTAGTCTAAGGGGTTAAAGGAAAAGCCTAGCCAGGGCCGATCCCGATATAGATTTAGCACAGATCAGCTGATCATTTGTATTACATGTTGTGCACAGATTATACAGTAAAGGTAAAGTAATAAAAGAGAACATAAAGTACATGATCCCACAGTATAAGGTGGTCTCTTATCCTACATGCATCTTGCTAAGTAATAAAAGAGAACATAAAGTACATGATCCCACAGTATAAGGTGGTCTCTTATCCTACACCAGTTCATAGTTTCATTTGAGTTGTTACTTCATATACAATATTTCCAGACTTATATATTCGGTATATTATCTCGTACTGAAGTCCTTTACCCGACCTGTATTTCATGGTGCAGGTACAGGTGCTAGTAGATCTCCCCAGTAGGAGTACAGGCAGCAATAGATGCCAGTCCGCCTTAACGGGACTTTGGGCGTGATAACTTGTTCCTTATGTTGGATGCTTATTATCATGAGGGTGAGCACGGGAAGTGTCTTGGCCCCTGCTCCATTCTTAATTAGAGGTGTTGGATACTATATTTGCATATGCTTATGACCTTTAACTCTTCTTATGTTTTTATGCTTATGACCGACTTCCCTTAGTCCCGCTTCTCTTTTTATAATTGGCTCTTATTATTGCCTTAATTTGCATCCGAAACCAAAGATATGTGCATGATATTCTAAGAGACTTGTTTGGGTTGTCTTCAGAGTTCTCATCCATCGTGTCATGTCTAGGCCCTAGGCTTGATTCGTGACAAGCTTGGTATCAGAGCTTTAGGTTATTAATGATCCTCAAAAATCCAGCACACCATGTCAATTAGAGACGTATTCATGGTTGTGAAGCGTACCACAACTATGAATAGGAGGCTGTGAATCATTTTAGGAAATGTTTCACTTCTTCATGGTCTATGTTGTGTGGTAGGCTAAGTGCTCTAAGGCTTATTAATGATTCATGACCATTACATTTCAGAATATGTCTCAAACTATTCAGAATGATGGATAGAATAGTAACCATCTCTCACTTGAGGGTCAATTTCCCAAATCGCAATGCTCTATGACTATTGGCCAAGGTTGTAATCCCTCAACTCAATAAATCATTGGGTGTCCCTAAGACTTCAAATGATAAGAGGGGGAGAGAAAGGCTAAGAAAGCCCGAGTTGAGGGTGCTTCATCTTCTACTAGTCAACCGGTGCCCAAGTACAAAAAGAAAAGGATCCATTTCATCATTTGTCAAGGGTGTGGGAAGAAGCATCAAGGGAAGTGTTTGACAGACATTGAGGGTTATTTCAAGTGTTGCGGTATTGGGCATAATATGAGAGATTGCTCGGTGGCCTCAAAAGAAGGGAGAAGAAGGGTTCCATTTGAAGGTAGGCTTCCATATGCTAAGCCCAGTGGCAATGGTGGAGTGACCCATCCTAGGTGCCTAAAATGTGGGAGAAATCATAGTGGCACAAGTTGGAGGAACACTGGTGCATGCTTTTGGTTTGGCAAGATGGGTCACAAGATTGTCGATTGTCTATATGCTTCAAGGAAAGGTAAAGATGATCATCCTCTAGGACATGGCGCACATGGGATTCAAAGGGCACAAGGTGGTGCCAAGGGTGGTGGTGCTACTAGTCCCAAATATCAAGGCAAGGGTATTGGTGTTCAAGCTTCTCCTACGTGCCATAAGTGTGAAAGGTACCATCCGGGAGATTGTTTGGCCATTTTGAGAGCATGTTTCGAGTATGGCGCAAAGGATCATAAGTCGAGACATTGTCCATGGGTTACTAAAAATTATGAGGATGATCATCGATGTTCTTAACCATACCCCTTTAATGTTACTAGACCTAGCATGGTGCTTCATCGATATATTAAAGGTTTATGATTATGATGTTTATGTTTTATTAGATCCGGGTGCCACTCACTCATTCATTACCCTATTTGCTGCTAATAGATTTCATGTATGTCCTGAATTATTGTGTAAATCCTTTGAGTAGGGTAGCCCCCCGTTATTGAGTCCATTATTGCTAGAAGAGTCTATAGGGATTGTCCCATGTCTATATTGCATAAAGTCTTGCCTTATGATTTTGTTGAACTTGACATGGTGGATTTTGATATTATTCTTGGGATGGATTGGTTACATGCTTTGTTTGCATGCATGTTTTATTAAAAGAACTTGACATGGTGGATTTTGATATTATTCTTGAGATGGATTGGTTATATGCATATCATGCTTCAATTGATTGTAGAACCAGCAAAGTTAGGTTCCAATTCTCAAATGAGCCCGTCCTTGAGTGGGAAAGTTGTAATGTGGCGGTTAAGGATAGATTCATTTCCTATCTTAAAGCCCCAAAATTGATTTCCAATGGTTACATTTACCATCTTGTGAGGGTTAGGGATGTGGAGTCTAAAGTCCTTCCTATTCAGTCGGTTCCAGTGGTCAATGAATTTCTTGATGTTTTTCCCGATGAACTTTCTGGTATTCCTCCCGAAGGAAAAATAGACTTTGGTATAGACCTCCTCCCCAATACATAACCTATTTAAATTCCCCTTTACCATATGGCCTCAGCGGAGTTGAAGGAGTTGAAGGATCAATTGAGGAATTTATTGGAGAAGGATTTCATAAGGACTAGCAAGTCACCATGGGGTGCACCGGTGATGTTTGTAAAGAAAAACAATGGTTCTCTTAGAATGTCCATCGACTACCAGCAACTCAATAGAGTCACCATAAAGAACAAGTACCCTCTACCAAGGATAGATGACTTATTTGATCAACTTCAAGGGACTAGTCACTTTTCTAAGATTGATCTTCATTCCGAATACCACCAAGTGAGAGTGAAAGAGTGTGATATTCCCAAGATGGCCTTCCGAACTAGGTATGGAAATTTTGAGTTTGTGGTAATGTCATTTGATTTGACTAATGCACCAGCAATATTTATAGATCTCATGAATAGGGTCTTTAAACCCTACCTTGATATGTTTGTGGTGGTTTAATTGATGATATATTGATTTATTCCCAAAGTGAAGAAGAGCATGTGAATAATTTGAGAGTGGTGTTAAAAATTTTGAGGGATAAGAGGTTGTTTGCTAAATATGAAAAGTGTGAATTTTAGGTAACAAAGAGGTGGCTAGAGAAGTACACCAGTTGGCTAGGTTGGGAATGAGGTTGGATGAAGTTGAGAATGGTGGTGTATTGATTTTTGATGGCTCCAAATCTTCTTTAATTGAAGAAGTCAAGTCCAAACAAGACCTTGATCCCATCTTACTAGAATTGAAAGTTTTGGCGAATGATAGAAAGATAGACGTTTTCTTCCAAGAGGGAGATGATGTCCTTAGGTACCAAGGTAGATTGTGTGCGCCTAATGTTGATGATTTAAAGGAGTTGATTTTAAAGGAAGCACATAATTCATCCTACTCTTTTCACCCTGGTTCCACAAAAATATAAAAAGACTTGAAAGAGATTTATTGATGGGGGTGCTATTAAGAGGGATATTGCCAAGTTTGTTGCCGATTGTCACAATTGCCAACAAGTGAAACCCGAACATCATAGGTCGGGTGGCTAACCCAAGATATAGAAATTCCTACTTGGAAGTGGGAAGAGATCAACATGGATTTTGTGATTGGGTTGCCAAAGACTAAAAAGCACTTTGAATCTATTTGGGTTATCGTGGGTAGAGTGACTAAGTCAGCTCACTTCCTGCCAGTTGAAACAACTTATGGTGCTAAGGATTATGTCAAATTGTATATTCATGAGTTAGTTAGATTTCGTGGGGTACCCTTGTCTATCATTTCAGATTGTAGTGCTCAATTCACTTCACATTTTTGGAGATCCTTCCGAATGGGTTGTGGTACCAAGGTCAAGCTTAACACGGCTTTCCATCCTCAAACGAATGGTCAAGCCAAAAGGACAATCCAAACTCTTGAGGATGTACTTATAGCTTGTGTTTTGGAGTTTAAAGGTAATTCGGATGAACATCTTCCACTTATTAAGTTTACTTATAACAATAGCAACCACTCTAGTATTCATATGGCTCCCTTTGAGGTCTTATCTGGTAGGCGTTGTAGATCCATAGTTGGATGGTTTGATGTGGGGGAGATGGCTTGGGCTGGAATTTGGTTATGAAGGCTTTAGAGAAGGTGAGGTTAATAAAGGAGATATCGAAGATGGCCCAAAGTAGACAAAAGTATTATTCCGATGTGACGAAAATACTTGAAGGTCTCACCCATAAAGGGTGTGGTCCAGTTTGGCAAGAAAGGAAAATTGAGCCCAAGGTTTGTAGGACCTTATAGAATTGTGAGAAGAATTGGTAAGGTTGCTTATGAATTAGAGTTGCCTTTGGATATGGGTACGGTTCATCCAGTCTTCCATGTGTCGATGTTGAGAAAGTGTGTGGGTGACCCAAGTGCTATAGTGCTTTTGGAGGTTGTAGGTGTCGTGGAGGATAATTTGACCTATAAGGAGGTCCCGGTGGAGATATTGGATAGACAAGTGAAAAGGTTACATTCATGTCAGGCTGAAAGTTAAATAATTACTTCTCTTTCGTATGTTTCTTTGACATTCAGGGACGAATGTTCCCAAGGGGTGATATTGAAATACCCCTCATGTGTTTCAGAATACCCTATAATTGTATTTTCCAAATATCTCAAAAAATATATGTGGTTTCAAAAATATGACTTCGTATTTTGTTCATAGGGAAAAATTAAGTGGGAGATGGGTAGCCCCCGGATTTTAGAAGACCCGATGTGAAAAATAATTTTCGCAACAGGATAATTTCCAGAGAGCCTGCGCGCCCAGGACGCGACATGCCTGGGGCACGTAGTAGTGTAAATTTGGCTAGAACGCCTGGTCCGTGCCGTGCCTGGGGCAAGGACCAGTACAATATTTACCCTGTTTTACATATTTTGACCAAGTGCATTGGGGTAATAACCCAATGCCCATTTAAACGTGAATTCCTTCATGCTTAGTCATTTTTCAACTCTAGAATTCACAAAATCCTCTAAAAACCTCTTCAAAACATTATCAAAACCTCCATTCAAATTCAAGGATCTCAAGAACAACTTTAGATTGCAAGGACCCAACCCCAAGCTTCAATTCTCCTTCAAGTTTACTCCAAGAAATTCCAAGTTTAGGTACATGGGCTTCATTTGTGGGGTCCTTCCACCCATAAAGCCAAACTTTTCCTCTCTATTAGATTTCATAATTTTATGGTTAAATCTCTTACGGGTACTTCCCATTATTATTCCTATGCATGAAATTTGTTGGTAAATTGTTGAGTATTGAATTTTCAATGATTTTCATGACACCTCAAATGAGAGGTTTTATTACTATGTTGGTGGGTTGAATTGCAAGACATTAACATGATTTGATTTTACTCTTTCTTGTCTATGTATTTTATATTGCATGATTTTTAGCAAGTATCATGAACCCAACATATGTTTGATTAAATTACATGACAAGAATTCTTAAGTTGTTGATGAACTATTGCATGATTTTACAATGTCAAGCGTTCTCAAGATAATTGTGGGCTCCCAAGCATGTATTTAGCTCATGAAAGATATCTATGATTTTACAAGTAACAAGTTGAGCCTTATTTCAATATCAATAGACCACACCATATCGAGGGGGTGTCATGCCTCGTACACCTTACTGAGGGGGTATCACCTCAGATTCCAAGTAGTAGCTCGCTTGGTCTATGTCGGTTATGGTCTCCTCCCACATGTGTATGTTATATTTGCAAGTTGAATGTTTTTCATGCATGATTCCTTACAAGTATGACTCATACATGTCATACCCCTCATATTCAAGTTAAGCTCACTAGTAAAGGTCAAGCATGTGAATGAGCTACTCATGTCATGTTATCAAGTTTCTTACAAGTTGTTTATGTTATGATTAAAGTTATAATTATTTTAAGTATTCCATGGGATTAGACTTAGCATCAGTTGAGGCTTAAGGTGGGGGCTCGAAGCAAGGGGTCCTTATATAAAGTCTTTAGTCTCTAAACTATGTGCCACCATAGAATTATATTTTCCCTTAATGGGCTTTACTAGTGGATCCATCTAGTTCATGTTTCCCCTTAAGTGGGGTCATGTTTAGTTTACCTTGGCAAATAGACCACACCATATCGAGGGGGTGTCATGCCTCGTACACCTTACTGAGGGGGTATCACCTCAGATTCCAAGTAGTAGCTCGCTTGGTCTATGTCGGTTATGGTCTCCTCCCACATGTGTATGTTATATTTGCAAGTTGAATGTTTTTCATGCATGATTCCTTACAAGTATGACTCATACATGTCATATTGAGTATATATCCATTTATTATGATTATGCATCTTGCTTATTATTGCTTATGTCTTGGTTGCATTGCACCCTGCATACTTAGTACATTCCAAGTACTAATGCATACTCTATGCATACATGATATTACCATATAGGGACCAGAGCTCCTATCGATCATGCTCATCCACGTGGCTGGTTCGATTCTTGAAGAAAGCTTTTGATGAGTCCTCAACTCCGAGGACAATACCTATTTTATTCATGCTATGTTGAGACTTGTTCAAACTGTTGGATACTTATTATCATAAGAGTGAGCTCAGGAAGTGTCTTGGCCTCCGTTCCGCTCTTAAGTAAAGGTGTTATTGGATACTATGTTTATATATGCTTATGAGCTCGACTCTTCTTATATTTTTATGGTTATGAAAGACTTCCCTTAGTCCCGCTTCCCTTTTTTATAATTGGCTCTTATTATTGCCTTATTTTGCTTCCGCAACCAAAGATATGTACATGATACTCTAAGAGGCTTGTTTGGGTTATATTTGGACTTCTCATCTATCGTGTCATGTCTAGGCCTTAGGCTTAGGTCATGACAACTGTCTTGAGACCGAGTGGTTCGCTTGAGGACTTGCAATAGCCTCTGAGTGCCGACCACGTCCAAGGTACTCTCTCGGGACGTGACAAACTTGGTATTAGAGCAGAGAGTTCAAGAGTCCTAGGGAGTCTATGAAGCCGTGTCTAGTAGAGTCTTGTTTTCGAGTGTGTAGTACACCATACCTTATAAGCAGGAGGCTATAGGACATTAGGAATGGTTACACTTCTTCTGTGTTCTGAGTTCATGCGCTAGAGTTTAACTCTATAAAACTCTTTTCTAATTTATGCACTACGCTTTTGTAGATTATGCCTACTAAATGTATTGTTTCCGAAAGAGATGCCTTGGTTCCAAATGCTAAGAATCTCCCACCAGAGGTCCCTACTTAGATAGAAACGAGGAGACAAGGTAAACCTGCTCGAACTGCTAAGGATCCACAGGCACCTCCTACACATCCAGCCTCCACCTCAAAGGCAGATTTCAGAGGAGCCATTGCCATGCTCAGCCATCTAGTGGCCTCCTAGAGTAATAGTCGAGGTCCGCAGTCCCCTAGTTTTAGCTTCCAAGAGCCCACGACTATAACCAGGCTCAGAAATTTCTTGAGGATAAACTCGCTAGTCTATACAGGGTCAAAGGTTGAGGAGGACCGATAGAGTTTCATCTACGAGATGTCAAAGGTCCTAAGGGCTATGCATGCAACTGTGGTTGAAGGAGTCAAACTTACCTCTGACTAGCTTAAAGATATTGCAAATGTCCAGTATAACAATGGGAAGATAGTCGAGGTGAGGATGTTGAGCCTGGTGACTGGGATGAGTTTGAGAGTGCTTTCCTCAATCACTTCTTTCCCCAAGAGTTAAGGGAGGCAAAGGTTGATGAGTTCGTAAATCTGAAGCAAGAAAGGATGACTATGAAAGAGTACAGCCTCAAATTTATTCAGTTGCCTAGGTATGCCCCAGAGATGGTCCAGGATATGAAGGCAAGGATGAGAAAATTCGTGTCTGGGTTGGCAAGGCATGTAAAGAGGAACTGCAAGGCAGCATTGCTGATTCTAGGTATGGATATCTCCAGGACTATAGTTTATACCCAATAAATCGAGGAGGATAAAAAGAAGGATAGAGAAGAGCATCTAAGCAAGAAAGGTAACTCAGCAGGGCATGAGCCCAGCCAATGGAAGCAAAATAAGGGTGATAAATCCTACTTTTAGAAAAGGTCTTCTAGTCATGCACCCTCTACAGCAAGTGCGCCCATCCAACAAAATATGTATGATCAGAAATCTTATGGTCAATGGAATTTCAAAGCTCAAGGTTCTCAATACCAAAGCTAGTATGACCCAAGGTTCAAGGGGAAAGCCACCCTATGATAAGTGTGGCAAAATTCACCTAGATAAGTGTCACGAGGGCATAAATGACGTACATATATATGGACAGATGGGTCACTTCAAGAATGAGTGTCCTATAAGAAGACGAGGTGATGGAAGTAGCAAAGCACAATCCTCCGCAGCACCCCCAGCTAGTGGTCATCAAAGAGGTACTACTATAGGTACAAATAGTGGGGTAAACCATTGCTCTGCAATGGGTAATCGACAAGATTAGGAAGTTGCACTACATGTTAAGTGTATGCTTTAAGTTTTCACTTTTGATTGTTCTGCATTGCTTAATTGAGGAGCCTCTTTATCTTTTGTGACTCCCTATGTGGCTAATAGATTTGAAATTCTTCCGGAGTGTTTGCTGAAACCTTTGTTGCTTCTACTCCCATTGATGAATCTATCCTAGCTGAGAAGGTCTGTAGAGATTATGTAGTATCCGTTTGTTATAAAGGTACCTTGGCTGACTTGGTAGAGTTGGAGATGGTTGACTTTGACGTGATCCTCTACATAGATTGGTTTCATGCCTGTTATGCTTCTATTGATTGTACGACTCGAATTATTAAGTTCTAATTTCCAAATGAACTGGTCCTAGAGTGGAAAGGGAGTTCTATTGCACCCAAGGGTAAGTTTATCTCCTACCTCAAAGCCAGAAAGTAAATCTCTAGAATGTTGTACTACCACCTCGTGCGAGTTAAGTCTGATGATGTTGAGTCCCTCCCCTACTCTAGAGTCAGTCCCGATTACGAATGAGTTTCCTAAAGTGGTTGTTGAGGATCTACTTGGAGTTCCTCCTAATAGGGAGATTGACTTTGGGATCGATGTTCTTCCCAATACCCAGCCTATCTCAATTCCACCTTATAGGATGGCCCCAGCTGAACTAAAAGAGTTAAAAGAGCAATTGAGGGATTTGTTAGAGAAGGGCTTTATAAGACCAAGTGTTTCTCCTTGGGGTGCTCATGTCTTATTTGTGCAAAAGAAAAATAGATCTATCAGAATGTGTATTGATTATCAGGAAATAAACAAGGTCACACTAAAGAATAAATATCCTCTCCCCAAGATAGATGACCTGTTTGACCAACTTTAGGGTATTGTTTCTCCAAGATAGACTTTGATCTGGTTAACAATAGTTATTATGCAAGTATTCAAAATGACCCCTTATGAAGCTTTGTATGGGACGAGATGTAGATCACTGATTGAGTGGTTTGAGGTTGGAGAAACTGAGTTAATTGGACTTGACCTTGTCCACCAGTCCATGGAAAAGGCGAAGAGTTATTAGAGAGAGGTTGAAGGCTGCACAAAGTCGATAAAAGTCTTACACAAATGTGAGAATAAGGGACTTGGAGTTCGAGGCAAATGCTTGGGTGTACTTGAAAGTGTCACATATGAAGTGTGTCATGAGGTTTGGAAAGTAGGGAAAGTTGAGTCCTCGCTATATCGGTCTCTATCAAATTATGAGGAAGATTGGAAAGGTCACTTATGAGTTAGAATTGCCTTCTGAATTAGACGAGATTCATCTGGTATTCCATGTATTGATGTTGAAGAAGTGCTTAGGAGATCCTACCTTGGTGATCCATATTGAGAGTACTAGAGTAAAAGATAGTCTGTCCTATGGTGAGTTCCAGTACAAATCCTTGATTGTCAAGTTCATAAGCTGAGGACCAAAGAGATAGCCTCCGTCAAAGTCCTATGGAGGAATCAATTTGTTGAGGAAGCCAGGTGGGAAGTTGAGGAAGATATGAGAGCGAAATATCCACATTTGTTCATGCCTGATGATGAGAATGTTGAAGGTAATTCCCTTTCTCTTAATTTAAAATGATTTATATATCCTTCGTGCCTAATGATGAGGATGTTGAAGGTAATGTTCCTATCCTTAACTTAATTGATGTTTCTATTCTTAAGTTGATATGCCTATCCTTGAAATCTGAGTAGAGTTTATAGAGGTTGATGAAAAGTTGAGGGTTTGAGTAGTCAAGTTTGTATTAACATGAGTCTTGAGTCTATTCGTGTTGTATTACCACCTCTACTCATCATTCGTAGGACGAATGATCCCAAGGGGGAGATAATGTAATTCCTTATGAAATTTTCAAAATGCCCCTAGAGGAGAGATGTACACATAACACATCTTTCCATGCTAAAAATGGCAAATTTGAGACTAGATTTGCGAAGCATGAAAAATTGAGTGGAAAAATGATTTCAATCGATTTTTAGAACAATCGAATCAAAAGATAATTTTTTAATGCAAAAACTCAAACCAATGTTAGTGTGCACCCAAGGTACGACGTTCCTGCAATACGAACTAACACTTATGTTTTATTTTCATTTTTCTAGATAACTCGTTCGAAGAATTTTTGATGAAAAATACTACTCCACGCCTAGTCCGCCTCGCGGACCAGTGCATTTCAAAGACAATTTTTTTTTTATTTTGTGAGGGCAGTTTGGATAATTCCCAACCCATCCTTAGTCCCATAAACGAATATAAGGTTGTTTTTCTTTAGAATAAGGGTTTTAAACCCATTTTTCAAGCCTCCAAGGTCAGAGATTTGAGAGAAGAAGAGGAGAAGGGATTTAGATATTGAAGTTAGGGTAAATTTCTTGTGAAGATTTGTGTTGTTCTCCATCCCAGGTATGTAAGGCTAACTTCAAAACATATAATTGTTCCTCTATGTGCCCTTTAATTTGAAAAGGATTGATAGATGGATGTATTGAGTTTATATATGTAATTCTTGAGTATTTCTTGAAATCTATACCCATATTGTGTATTTCTTATGTTGATGGCCATCAGAAACTTAATTTACTGCATAAATTGTTTTTCTTGAATTATTTTACAAATCTCTACATGTTATGTTATTATAGATCACAAGAATGAACTTAGGAAATGGGTCTAGAGCCTTGATGGTATGAATGTGCTTGTGATCTATTATTGTGGCCATAATGCGAGAATATTGATGATGATGTTGATGAAATTGATGTCAATGCAGTCTTAAGAGTATGTAATTAATCCTAAAGAATGTCCCTAATCCAATAAGTTGATGGTTGATCAGAGAGTTGATGTTTTATGTCCAAAAGAGACTAAATGAAGAGTAATGCTGATGTTTGATGTCTTATGAGCATGTTGAGTCATATGAGAAATATTGAGCACCAAAATGAGCAAGAGTAAGTCTCACTCGCACTCATTAACTGTGTGCCCAGTGTACCACCTCGTGCGAGTTAAGTCTGAATGAGAAATATTGAGCACCAAAATGAGCAAGAGTAAGTCTCACTCGCACTCATTAACTGTGTGCCCAGTGTAGGAGAGGATCAAACTGTAAAATCACATGTTTCCTTAGTTCCAAAAAAGGACTTGATGTTCTTTATTTGTGGATCCACTGATGTCATGTCCTTTAGGGCACTGGATGAATGCGGCAATGACATCGGTTCGTTGTATCATCACTAGTTCATAGGTGATGGTTGTTGGTTAGAGAAACTCCCAGATAGATTCCCCACTGATTGTACTCTGATATTGAGTTGATGGTATGAGTTTTGATTGATATTGATAAGTCACGGTCTACTTTTTGTCCTTACCTAGATGGACATTTGTCATTCTGAGTAAGTATCTTACGAGTTGAGATTTTTTCATGTTATTTTTGTCTGTATTGTTTCATTCAGCCATTTTACATACCGTACATTTCACGTACTGACACCACTCGACGCTGCATCATTTTATGATGCAGATACCAGAGATAGAGGACTTCAGCAGATGCATCGTTGAGGTTCAAAGTTCCCTAGTTCCTGAGATTGGTGAGTCCTCCTCTACATTTGGAGGATACCGTTTATTTTCTTTCATACATTTTGAGTTAGCTCTTTGATTTTGTGGTAGCTATGGCCTATCATTGTACCATCCTAGACCGTAGAACTAGAGGCTTCATAGACTAGAGATGATGATTTGATGTTGGGGTCTTTCCCTCTTTAAATTGAGTTTCTTAAACCTGCTAGTATGTCATAGATGTTGCGATTGATGTTATTGGCCTATGGCCCTCTTTCATTGATGTAGAAGTAACTGAGTTACCCACTATCCTATTCCCTTTATTTGAATGGTTTCTGCTATATTAGATTGAGTGAATGACAGTTTTGAGACCGAGTGGTCCACTTGGGGACTAGCAATAGTCTAAAAGTGTCAGTCACGTCTAGGGTACCCTCTCGAGGCGTGATACATAATAGATATTACTATAAAATTTTAAGTCAAGAGTATGAGATTATCTTATTTGTAAGAGATATTATCATATTAATTATGATATAAAGTGGAAATAACATTCATCTGTCTCACCAATTAATTGTAGATTTAAACAATTAAAAAATAGACAAGATTTTTTACTTTAGTCAACAAATAATAGTTATTTTAATTATTCTCTGGTCCATTGAAAAAGAAATTCATCTTTTATATTTTCACAATCTTTGTAAATATTATTTTCTTTAGGAATAAAATTATTTATAAGCATTAATGTTGTCTCATGAAAGTTGACTCAAGAGAAAAGAAGATAAATTAATATTTGGTGCACATAAATATATTACACTATTTTTCTTCTTACTTTGAAAATAATTTAAAAGAAATCAATCTTTTGTATTTTCAATCTTTGTGAACATTGTTTTCTTTAGGAATATAATTATTTAGAGCATTAATGTTGACTCATTAAAGTTGACTCATGAGAAAAGAAGATAAATTAATGTTTGGTCCACATAAATATAATACACTATTTTTTTTCTTATTTAGAAAATAATTCAAAGAGAAATCCATCTTTTATATTTTCAATCTTTGTGAATATTGTGTTCTTTAGGAATAAAATTATTTATGAGCATTAATGTGAAAAGATTAAAAAGGAAGAAAAAGGTAAAATCCTTCAAAAACTATGATCTTTCAATTAAATATAAAATGGAGTAAAGTGCAAAACTGGTGCGAGTAAAGTGCGACACCCCATAACTCCATGCTCTTATGTATCCATGTTTCAAGCTTCATTTGTTTAGGAGGGGAGTGTATTAGGGCCTTGGTGACTTCTAGTACTTAGACGAGTTCAAGACTTCCCTATGAATTGAGTTTAGGGTATTGGTTTATGCAAGGGTCAACTTTAAATGAGCATAACTTTTATCATACTTGGAACTGGATGACCCACGACATGTCCAATCAAAGACCTTTCAGTTAGCTTTCCAACGCACTTGGTTTCACCTCATTCTGAGGTCGGATGAAAGAGTTATGACCATTTTTGGGAGACTCTCCCGTGCAGTGCAGCCACACGGGCACCTATCCGGGCAGTGGGGCTTTGTACGAGCCGTGTGGGATGTCTTGAGCTGGAAAAGGACATTTTGGTCTAAGGGATGGGGCAGGGCCAGTGGCACAGGCTGTGTGGCTTGCCACTGATCGTGTGGCTAGCCGTGGGGTGTGTGCAAGTGAGGCATAATGGGAGTGGCAGGAGATTTTTGGCCAAGTGTGGTGGCATCACTTTGCCAATTTTTCCATCCGCTCACTAATGACGTTTTCGTGAATTTAATTCATTCTAATGACCTTTTTAAGACTTCCAATGCTATCTTAACCTCCCCAAAATACCTAAACCCTATTCAAAAGGATCAAACTCATTACTCTCAACTTGAATGCACTCTCAAATTCTCTCAAGAGGCTCTATCAAAACCCCAATAGAAATTCAAGGAAACTTAAGAGCAAGCTTTGGATTCCAAGACCTCCTTCCAAGCTTCAAGTCTTTCTCAACCTAATTTCAAGAAATTCAAGTTCTAAGGTATGTGGGTTTTAACTATTAGGTTGGTGCTGAATCTTCCATTTTTGTTATGAAAAATACATGTTTCCAAATTGTGTTACTTGTGGGTATTACTCATTAGTGATTACGATCATATACTATGTTTGGGGTTTCATAAAAGTTTGATTGAAAACACATGTTTACTCACTTAAATTCTATACCATGAGATGATTTGCCTATTATGACTATGCATGTTTTGAGCTATGGGACTATGATATATTATGATATTTGATGGGGTTTTCAATGTATTTCTGCATGAGGGTTTTACCAAGTGTTGGTGGGTTGATTTACATTAAGTTTTCTTACATGATTTCACTCTTGAATTACATGATTTTGAACTAGCATTACACACCTTCCAAGTGTTTGATAAAATGTCTTGTTAAGGATTCTTGAGTTATTATGATCTATTGCATGGCTTATGAGTCAAGTGACTTTGTGATGGTTAAGGGAATGTGTATATGTGTTTAATTCATGTAAAGCACCCATGGTATTGCAAGTGAATAGTTGGGCTTCCCTGTTTGTTATTCTTGGGAAAATGAGAAATTCTTTCTTGATGCTTGAATGTGATGGTTTGATGAGGTATTTTCATGTATCGTAAGGTATGGACATTCTATAAGACCTACTGAAGAGGTCATGCCGTAAGGTAGAGTGACTCATGATTCCTACTAAAAATATCATATCGTAAGGTAAGAACATCCTATAAGACCTACCAAAAAGGCCATGTCGTAAGGTACAATTCATGGTTCCTACTGAAAAGATTATACCATAAGGTAGAATAACTCACGACTCCTACTTAAAAGATTATATCATAAAGTAAGGGATGTCTTATACTACCTACCGAAAAGACTATGTCATAAGGTAGGGGTATTGGTAACACCCTCCGAAAAGGTTATATCATAAGGGGGTGGGTGGCTATGTGGCCCATCTCAAGCATGTTTGTGTAAGGTTCGAGCATACTTATATTCCACATTGGGATTGCGTCCCTTGATTATGACTAGGCATGTTTTACTTCAAGCATTGATCATGCATGCCATATTGATATTACACTATCTCTTGCTTATGCTTATTCATTTTATGTTACCTATCCCTTATTGTATTGCATCCTACATACTTAGTACATTCAAATGTACTAACGCATACTCTATGCCTACATGATGTTACCATGTAGGAATTGGGGCTCCTCACGATCATCCTCCATGTTGTCACTTTTGGACATCTTGAAGTTAAGCTTGTACATGATGTTACTATGTAGGGACCAAGCTCCTCATGATCATCCCGCTTATGGCTAGTTTTTGACATCTTGAAGATAAGCTTGTGGTGAGTCCCCAAGTTCGGGGACATTAGTCTTGTACTCTCTTGCTTATATTATTTCTTTATGATGAACCCTTTGATACTAAAAGGGTGAGCCCGGAAAGTTGTCTTGGCCCCCGCCCAATCTATTTTAGAGGTGTTGTTGGACAAGTGATATAATTATGTTTGAGCTTTGACTCTTTATGATTTATGCTACCAAACACTTCTCTTAGTCCCTTTATCTTTATTTGTTCTCTCTTGTTGTTGTTTAATTGCTTTTGCGACTAAGGATGTGTAAATGATATGCTAAGAGGCTTGTTTGGGGATCCCTTTGGGTTCCCATTTGCCATGTCACATCTAGACCATAGGCTTGGGTCATGACATAAAGTGCAAAACTGGTGTATCTCAATTTCATTTTTGTTCAACTATCTAATGACTATGAGAAATAACCTCTAGATAAGAATATAGTTGCATACACAATATTTTTTTCATACCCTACTTATGAAATTACACAAATTATGTTATTGTCATTTCAATTATCCAATATCAAAAGCCTAAGTGCATACAAATACTCACTTTTGAGACTACCATTTAATCTATACTTGAACACCTAAAAAGCTCGTAAATCTATCTATTTCAAAAGGACTTTAATTATGTGATGCTTGAAGTTCTCTATTGCTAAAATTTAGTTATTTTTTGCCTTTTTTTACTGTAATCACACACTCTCTCCCCCTCCCTCTGTCAAATAATAATTATTCACTATTAAGTTATCACAGAAATTAAGAGGCAGTAAATGACAAGAACAATTTTATCAAATCACCCTATAAATCATCTAAATACTTAAAAATGGTACTTTTTAATAAGAATGATAAAAATAGAAAAAAAATGACTATGGGGCAGTGAATTTCTCACTAAATTCTCATTGTGGGTGATGTTTCCTAAACTATCTTTAAATTGTTGGGAAAAAGAATCCTTAAGTAGATTAACAAGTGCAGTTGGAGTTCCTTCATTTGCTGATGAATGCATGACAAAGCAAACTAAAAGTTCATATGTCAAAATGCTCATTGAAGTAAATGTTACCAAAGTAATACCTTAGCAAATCAATGTTATCGATCATAGCGAAAAAGTGTTTGTACAGCTTGTGGTCCTTGAGTGGAGACCTAAATTCTGTGATAAGTGCCAGAAGATTAGAAATCAATGTCAAGCTACCATGTTACCAAATAAAGACCAACCAAAGAAGAAACGATCTGGAAAACAAGTGGCTCAAGTATGGCAATATAAAGGACCAATTCAACCTCAAGTACAACAAGTACAATAGGTAGAGTAGTAGTCTAATAAAGGAAATGGGTAGCAAAGCATAGGGAGGGGTATTGATCAACGATAGATGAAGTATGAATCAACCAAACATGTTTCAAATGAGTTGAGGCAATATAATCTTAGCCCATATACTAATTAGTCTAATGCAGCTTTGGATCTTGCAAACTTTTCTATATTGGCAACCATACAAACCAAGAATGGGTTTGAATGCCTAAAGAATAGTAAATATGCTTCACTACCTATTGATAGAGGTGGAGCTCTCAAAACTTGTTAATGAAGTGGGTATTCTGGAATGTGAGAGGAGTAAATAAGATATATAAATAAAAGAAACTTAAAGTTGTAGTTTGATAAAGTAAGCCTTGTTGGGATTATAGAAACTAGAGTTAAGGAGTACAACAGAAAGAATATAATAAGAGCAATAACACTTAGATGGGAGATACTTCATAACTATGATTCAGCACTCAATGGTAGATTATGCCTTATATAGGATGGGAATGAATATAAGGTGGCAAAAATAAAAAATACCCACAGTTACTATACTGTTTGATCACTGATAGAGTTAAAGATCAATAACAATTACTTACTATTATATATGAATTCAACATTATTGAGCTGTGTATAAATTTGTAGCGGGAACTGAATGAACTAACACACAAAATTGATCAACCTTGGCTCATAATTGGAAATTTCTATGCTATATTATCCCCTCATGATAGATTACCAGGAGTTGTTACTTTAAGTGATATCAATAATTTTAAAGAATGTGCGTACAACATTGGAGTCACTGAACTCCCTTGGAAGGGGCATTACTACTCTTTGTCTAACAAGCAACATGAACAAGCCAGGCTATTAAGCAGAATTGATAGGATTTTTGACAATTATGAATAGATGATTTAATGAGGCTATCTCATCACTTTATATATGAATCCAACAGTGCAATTGGAATTCCTTTATTTACTGATGAGTATACAACAAAGCAAACTATAATTTATTTGTCAGAATGCTCATTGAAGTGAATGTTAACAAAATAATACCTTAGTAAATCAATGTTATAGATCGTAGGGGGAAAGTATTTGTACAGCCTATGGTCCTTGAGTGGAGACCCAAATTCTATGATAAGTGTCAAAAGATTATACATCAATGCCAAAGTACTATGTTACCTAAGAGAGACCAACCAAAGAAGAAATGATTCGGTAAATAGAGGACTCAAGCATGATAATATAAAGGACTAATTCAACCTCAAGTACAACAAATACAATAGGTAAAGTAGTAGCCTAATGAAGGAAATAAGCAGCAAAGCATAGGAAGGGGTACTGACCAGCAAAAGAGGAAGAGTGAATCAACCATACAAGTTTCAAATGAGTCGAGGCAATATAATCTTAACAGAAATACTGATTAGTCTAATGCAGCTTTGGATCTTGCAAACTTTCGTATATTGGCAATCATACCAACCAAGAATGGTTTCGAATACAAAGAATAGCAAACTTGCTTCACTGCTTATTCATAGAGGTGGAGCTCCCAAAACTTGCTAATGAAGTGGGTATTCTAGAATGTGAGAGGTGTAAAGAGATATAAATAAAAGGAACTCAAAGTTTTTTTTTACTCTAATAAAGTAAGCCTTGTTGGGCTTGTAGAAACTAAAGTTAAGGAGCACAACATGAAGAATACAATCAGAGCAATAACACCTAAATGAGAGATACTTCATAACTATGATTCAACACTCAATGGTAAATTATGCCTTATATGGGATGGGAATAAATATGATATGACAAAAACAAAAAAGCACCCCACAACTACTACACTGCTTGATCACTGATAGAGCTAAAGATCAATAACAATTACTTACTGTTATCTATGGATTCAACATTATTAAGCTACGTAAAAATTTGAGGCAGGAACTAAATGAACTAGCACAAAAGATTGATCAACCTTGGATCATAATTAGGAATTTCTATGTTGTATTATCCCCTCAAGATAGATTATCAGGAGTTATTGTTTCTTTAACTGATATCAAAGATTTTAAAGAATGTGTGTACAACATTGGAGTCACTGAACTCCCTTGGATGGGGAATTACTATTGTTTGTCTAAGAAGCAACATGAACAAGCCAGGATATTAAGCAGAGTTGATAGGATTTTTGACAATTATGAATGGATAATTCAATGGGGCCATATCATCACTGTATATATAAATTCAGGAGTCCAATTAGAGTTCTTTTATTTGTTGAGGAGTGTATGACAAAGCAAACTATAATTTTATATGCCAGAATGCTCATTGAAATGAATGTTACCAAAATAATACCTTAGCAAATCAATGTTACGGATCATAGCGAGAAAGTGTTTGTACAACCTGTGGTCCTTGAGTGGAGGCCCAAGTTCTGTGACAAGTGCCAGATGATTAGACATCAATGCCAAGGCACCATGTTACCTAAGAAAGACCAACCAAAGAAGAAATGACTTGGTAAATAGATGACTCAAGCATGACAATATAAAGAACTAATTCAACCTCAAGCACAACAGGTAGAACAGTAGCTTGATAAAGGAAATGAGCAGCAAAGCATAGAGAGGTGTATTGATTAGCAAAAGAGGAAGAGTGAATCAACCATACATGTTTCAAATGAGTTGAGGCAATATAATCTTAGCCCAAATACCAATTAGTCTAATGCAACTTTTGATCTTACAAACTTTCCTATATTGGCAACCATACTAGACAAGAATGGGTTTGAATGCCTAAAGAATAGTAAAATTGCTTCACTGCCTATTGATAGGGGTGAAGCTCCCAAACCTTGCTAATGAAGTGGGCATTTTGGAATGTGAGAGGTATAAATAAAAAGAACACAAAATTTCTTTGCAGTCTAATAAAGTAAGCCTTGTTGGGCTTCTAGAAACTAGAGTTGAGGAGCACAACATGAAGAATACAATCAGAGCAATAACACCTGGATGGGAGCTACTTCAAAACTATGATTCAGCACTCAATGGTAGATTATGACTTATATGGGATTAGAATGAACATGAAGTGACAAAAATAAAAAGCACCACATAGTTTCTACACTGCTTGATCACTGATAGAGCTAAAGATCAATAATAACTACTTACTATTATCTATAGATTCAACACCATTTAGTTGCGTAAAAGTTGTAGCAAGATCTGAATGAACTAGCACAAAAGATTGATCAACCTTGACTCATAATTGGGAATTCAATCCTATATTATCCCCTCAGGAGATATTACCAGGAACTGCTACTACTTTAACTGATATTAGAGATCTGAAAGAATGTGTACACAATATTAGAGTTACTAAACTCCCTTAGAAGGGGCATTATTACTCTTAGTCTAACAAGCAACATGAATAAGTCACGATATCAAGCAGAATTGATAAGAATTTTGGCAATTATGAATGGATGATATAATGGGGCCATATCATTACTGTATATATGAATCCAGGAATATCTGATCGTCGCCCAATGATGATTACATTCCAAGATCCTCAACCTAGTGGTAAAGTAAATTTTAAATTTTTTAGTGTGTGGATAGATCATGTATCCTTTATGCCATTAATTGAAGCAAAATGGAAAAAGTCTCATAGAATGGAAAGATGAAAGAGGTGTAGTTGAAATTAAAGGCTCTACGTCCAATCTTAAGACACCTCAACAACATTGAGGTCAAATATATAAGCCAAAAGATTGAAAAGGTTAGAAATGATCTAAATATAATTCAAGAACAATTGGCCAATAAAGTGACTAAAGAATATATAGACCAAGAAAAAAGATCTTGGTGAATATGGAGAAATGATCTTTGTTAAAGGAGAATACATTAATACAAAAGCCAAGAATAAAATTAATATATCTTGGAGATGCTAATAACAAATACTTCAGTATAATTAAAAAAGAGAGAGTTCCCAAGAAACAAATGAGGAGCATAACATTTATTGTAGGACAAATCCTCTATAGGCCAAAAGAGGTGAAAATGAATTTTTAAACTTCTACAAAGGACTCATGGGCACATCAGCATCAGCTTCACCAGCTATTGATGTTAGAGGTCCAATTTTATCATGGCAGAAAAGAATGAATCTATGTGTTTGAGGACTATTTTTGAACAATTTTAGGACCGATTTTATGTGTATATATGGTGGGGACTGTTTGGTTAAAGTTGAAACAGGTTTGGAATTGTCGATATCAAAATGTAGCGAAGGGATGTAATGTTATACCGCCTACTTATATGTTGTGTAGAATTGTTATGTGTTGCACCTTGTGGGCTGTTGTAAGACTATAATGGCACTAAAACAGGCTACACATGATATGTATATAAGAATGTGTATTAGAAAATACAATTAGGGGCGAAAAGGTTGAAAGAATATGCTCGGATTTATAATTATCTGCTTGCTGCCCGTATGTTATTTTTTTATGAGATTGGGCTGCTAAGATATATCTATTGACTGCTAATGATAGTTTTATCACCTACTATGTTGCAGATAAATATTTGGAGGAAGGGAAGGTTATCTTTAGCAAATCAATGTTACGGATCATAGCGAGAAAGTGTTTGTACAACCTGTGGTCCTTGAGTGGAGGCCCAAGTTCTGTGACAAGTGCCAGATGATTAGACATCAATGCCAAGGCACCATGTTACCTAAGAAAGACCTGACACAACTATTAATTGTATCTTAATTCTTTCACATGTTTATCTACTCCCATACATAATCACTTTCAAATCTGCGTTGATACTTGGATACCAAGATACACAAGTTCATTCTACTAAATAAAGTTCATGTGGAAAGGAAAAGCCTAGTCAGGGCCCATCCCAATATAGATTTACCACTGATTAGCTAGTCATTTGTATTATATGTTGTGCGCAGATTGTACAGTAAAGGTAAAGTAACAAAAAGAACATAAAGTACATGATCCCACAGTTTAACTAAAAGTGGTCTCGTATCCTACACCAGTGCATAGTTTCATTTGAGTTATTACTTCATATACAGTATTTCCTGCCTTGCATATTCAGTACATTATCTCGTACTAATGTCCCTTACGGGGGACCTGCATTTCATATTGCAGGTACAGGTGCTAGACGATCTCCCCAATAGGAGTACAGGATATCCAACTGTTGTTACCAAGCTCCAGGTTGCTTCGAAGCTTTGTGTGTCTAGAGCTT
>DF361168.1:42084-54208 GCA_000787875.1 Solanum virginianum | reverse complement strand
AATGATATCGCACTTGTTCAACCGCAAGTTGATATTGAGTTGGAAACTACACTACAACATCCTCAACAAAATACTAGAAGAGGTTTCTGATGATGAACTTGTAATACCAAAAATTTAGGAACAAGTAAATGAGGAATATGAATCATTTGAGGAGGAGGAAATGGAGGAGAATGAATATGCAATAAGTGAGGAGGAAGAATTCGTGGATGATGAAAATGAAAGAAGCGAGGAGGAATAGAGTGATACATTATAACTAGCATGTATTTTATTTATTGTGCTAACATTAAATTTGTTAAATTTTTTTTATATAATCAATTATTACTTTACATACATATGTCATCTGGTGGTGATGGTCATAGACCTCGAGATCCTCTTGGGTCAAGTGGTTCTAGTTTGGGCAAGAAGAAAAAGACTAGGGCACATATTGATCTTGATGATATTCCAGGACATATTTCCTCTTGCCCCGATCTCCCCAGGCGCACAATTACTTCTTTTACCATTGAGGTTGTTTTGTTTGGGACTATGGATCCTCTGACTTACCATAGCCAGTTTCAGAGACCACGCGATGCTTCTTCCTCATCGTAGCCTAGGTTCACTTCATATGACTAGGCCATGCAGCTACCCATAGTTATTGTTCAATGACCTCACAGATTATCGTCTTCGGGTACTCCATCTCCGAGTGTTCAGTCTCCCTCATCTCAGTCTCCTCACCTATTATCCCTCAGACTTAGAGATTCTGGTGAGGAGGTTGTCACTCTTCTATTGACTCAGCATAATGTGCATCCTTTGGCATCAGCTTCACCAGCTTTTGCTGCTACTCCCGAGGCAGCACTAGATGTCATAGGGTTAGCTCCTGGTTAGCGAGATAGGCTTGGGAGAGTTTTGTTAGTGCCTGATGGAGCCTCGTAATTTGTTCTTCTAATTATTTATTTTTTGCTTCATTACTAAATATTCATGAACTAATATGTTTATTATATGTTTTGTAGGTGGCATCCATCGCAGTCAGCTGCCAATGCCTTACAGGAGTGTGTTAGGAGGCTGTTTAATGAGCCCTATCACTCTTTGGGAGAGATTCCATACTTCATTGATGTCAGCTGCCTAGGCTTTACATGAGTGTGTTAGGAGGCTGTTTAATTAGCTTTATCATTCTTGGGTTGAGATTCCACACACAATTCATTCGACCATGTTTAATGAGTTTAAGGTATATAATTAGTTTATATATTTATTTTAAGTTAAGTTTATTATTTATAATATATTTTATCTAACTAATTATGTAACACTTTTCTTCTTATTTGTCTAGACTATGTGTACTTGGGATTAAAAGTACAATATGTGCATGGGGACCGCATTTGAGAGGAGAGCCAGCTCCAGACTATCTAGCTGGCTGAAGAAAGCGCGAGATGATGGAAAGCCCGGGAAGTGGTTGCAACCACATATATATGAGGAGTGTTATCCCGAAAAATGACCGACTCTTTCCGAAAATTAGATTTGATGCTCAATTGATTTAAGCACAAATCAAATTCACGAAAATTGAAAGAAAAGAAAAGATTCACCACCCAAAGATTTGTCCAAATTTAAAGAATTTGCTTAATTTTGAAAGAACTTGATTATACTTGAAAGAAATGACTAACTTTGCAAAATTTCCACTAAACCCAAAAAAAAAATTTATTAAGGTGAATCAAAAGGAGAAACAATATAAATGACGAAAATATTGGGGAAATTAATTAGATTAAAATGTTAGTGTTAGACAAGTATCACAAGCAAATAAATATTCATAGAGCAAGATATAAAATAAAATTGGGCTTGGCAGACCCAAAATCAAATCCTGTCCTAATTTTAAAAAATTGGGCCTGTCTGGCCCATTAACCACTTGCTGATGCTTTTTGGGCTTGGCCCATTTCTGTGATATACACTTAGTGTATATTTGTTGTATATCGATGTATGTCAGAGTGTATATGCTAAACTTAGCTTCCGAAACCTGTGTATCAGCTTCCACTCTTTTATGCTCCTTATCCTGTATATTGGCTGACTCGAAGAAGAGGAAGTTTAGGCCTCCATGGCCCAAGAAAATGCAAGATGGGGTTCAAAAGAACCCCAAAATCGTAGTTCATGTAGAGACTGAAAAGAACCCCAAAATCGTAGTTCATGCAAAGATAAGAAAAATAAGGATTAGTATGCGATATAGATAACCCAAATAAATGTTGAGGATCATTAAAGTGAAACAATTTTAAGTAAATCACTGAGTTCGATTAATTAAATGTCAACTTGGCTAGACACTAGGCACATTTTCAACCCTGACTTAACGAGATAATAGCAAGCGAAATTAAGAAGTAGAGCCAAAGCAGGAGAATCACATCGAAATCATGGCGTTCAACAGTCATGAACTACAAACGGATTCACTTTGGACCCAATCAACAGATAAATCTTGAAATGAAAGAATACGAACAGAGAGTGCGACTATACTTTATGCATTTTAATAAAATTTAAGGCGTTATGAAGACATATATGACGTCGACACATTCAAATTCTAAGAGGGAGCAAGCATAGATCTTAATAGCCTAGTAAACAGGTTATACTGTAGGCAGACGACATCAAACGTCGTCAAACAGACTAAACTTGAACATTATAGCATGTCTTCAAGAAGTAATATTATGTCCCCACCAGTTTAACTCTATCAGTAAACAAGAGAGGCTAAGAGCAAGGCATACGTCATTTTCCAACAAAGTTTTAACAAAATGAGGATAGGGGTACTCATAATTATGATCCAAAGAAAAAACTTGGGACTTGAGGAAAAACCAAGGAAGAGCCAAAGTAATATAATTCAGACAGTGTACTAATGAACTATGTTCCAATGATGAACAGCATCTAGTCACAATGGCACACTAAAAAAGAGCATGAATGAGAGAAAATCGGAGAAGCTTAAAGCTAGATGACAATTACATGATACCCAATATCCTACCCTAAAAGCTTTCCAATGACATGTAATATGTACTAACAACAAGACAAGGCCAGCTGGCCAGTGATAGAAATAAATAGAATAGCAACATGAAGTATAATGGTAGTAATAGCAAACTCCAAACAGATGTGATATGAAAATGTAATAAACCACTAGACTTCACTATAACAGCCATGCAGGAATATGATTAGCAACTACATTGTCCATTAGTCATTCTTATCCTTCAAAAAACATCCTAAAATGGAGTTCTAACAAGCTAAAGTGAAAACAGATGTAACATGCGTCCAATATTCATACAAGGAAACATATCAGCAAATTTATACAAGGAAACAGAGAGAATCAGAAACATGTGTCCAATATTCAACTTTGTGTTTAAAATTATTCTTTGTAACGACCATACTCAAACTGATAACGTTTAGAGAATCAGAAACATCAGTAAAACGAACCATAAAAGGCTTACAACACGCTCTTGAAAAGCAAGGGTCATTTTAACATTAATCTTGACTCCTAAAATCTTAAACAGGTTCATGCTTAATGTGACATTAGAACAAACATTTAATGCTCACAAAACTTAACTTTCTCCACCAAAGGAAAAGAAGACACAACAAAATCATCCAAAGAAAGTCAGTACATGCATTTGAAAGTTGTTGGAGCATGGTCGTTAATTTCAGACAAAACCAATACGTATAACATCGAACAAAGGCACAACATGCTAAATCAATACAACAATACTCAAGTCAAATTCATACAAGGAAACAGATACGAACCAAGGAAGAACAAGAATTGCATTTCTCCTTAAAAATAACTCAAATGACTAATTTAGCTAGAGTAAAAATTGACTATTTGAGATGCTACTTAATTGAAAGAGCTTAAAATCAATTAAGAAACTCAGAGTTCAACAAGAAGCCAAAAATCAATGGGCAACACAGATTCCATTATTTAACAGTAAACTTGCAGCATCAACTTATCATGGCAACTTATAGCTGATTCGAGATGCAAAATAATGTTAGGGTACAAACAAACCCAATAACACTGTTAATGAACTGTATTCATAGAAAAAGGAGTAAACAACATCAATCAGTCCACAATAAACCACAGAATCATCTTACTCTGAACAGAGCACCCCCAACTAGAATCAGACTAATGTAAACATGAACAATTTTGATACACCTTCAACACTCACATTCACCTATAGTATATGAGATTCAAACAAAAGAACGAGAATGAAGATTACCTTTATTAGGGCAGCAAAGTGAGACGTCGGCGAGTCCGATACCTAGTTTCTACCACCTGAACCGTGAGTACGAACTTTCTAGATCTCAAACTATCGGGACCTCGGGAAATTTACTAAATATCGAGTGAACTTGATTCTTTTTCTGAGTAATCGACCACCATCCGCTGCTTTTTTTCAGTGAAGAAAAAAAGGGGCTTTATAAGGTCGAATTAGGGTTTAGGAATGGGGGTGGGAAAACATGAGGAACAGGATAGAAATTGGCTATGGATTCAAAATTCAAATCCAAGCACATAATAATAAATGTACATTCTTACTTTTACTCCTTAATTGCAGAGTAAATCATTGAACGGTCAGAGATGGGGACAAATATAGAGATTGGGTTTGACTAATTGGATTCGCTGGTGGTTTCGGCTGGTTTTTCTTGGTTTGCATCTGGTTCTCTCGTTTTTGGTTTTCATTTTCTAGTTTTGTTAGGTTGAAGAAGAAACAGAAGGAAATGGGAAAGGGGTTCTACGCATGAGAGAGAAGAGGAAATAAGGGAATTGTGGGCGCGTGGCCCCCACAAGCGGCACTTATTTTTTTATTTTTTTAAAAATATAGATAAATATTTGGATAAAGAATGTTGACTAACCTAATTTTTAGTCGACCTCTGAAAAGCTTTTGGTGCAGACTTTGAGAAATTATGGCCGGATCCTGGTTCTGGGTTTCTTACATATCTCAGGTTACATGAGAATTCAGGCCACTTGTAGTTCAAGACGCTTGATGTTATGCATGATTATGAAAGAATTCAAAAGTTATCCCAACATCGAATTATGGAGAAATTGGGATGCTTGGGAATGAGATTTTGAGAACAAATGTTGGAATGTAGCCGAGTTTTCAAAATTGAGCCCGCCTACATATCTTGGGACTCAGGAATCAGGCTACATATAGTTTGACTCTATCGGTTTAAGGGAAAATCTCTTATTTTGAGATAACCTCTGGTCAGGAGGAGTGACAAGTAAAATGAGTTATCACTCGGATTGGAAGATTTCTTCTGGTGAGAATTGATATCACCTGGATGTGAAACTGAAAATTGACTGACTTACAGAAATTCCCACATGCCTTCTGACAGGGGTGTGGTTGGATTTTGGTGGTAGTCGCTTCCTAGCTCGTGTCCAAAAGATTTGACGCCCCCTTCAGACTATGTCCCAGTTTGCTGCTAATAAAAAATTCCACGTTATGCTGCATCCTACTTGATAACGTCCACACCTGTGGTTTGTTTTGAGAATTCATCCTCTCGGATGCTCTTGATATGACTAAAACAATACGTTAGTAAAATTATAACTTGAATTAGAATTGGCATTGTTTACCATATTTGATATGTGTTCTTCTCAACAACTGTCACACTGAAGACAGTGACGCTCCAAAAATACATAACTTGTCACGTTGAAGGTGAGTGACTCTATAAAAATAAATAACTTGTCATGTTGAAGGCGAGTGACTCTCCAAAAGTAAATAACTTGTCACATTGAAGGCAAGTGACTCTCCAAAAGTAAATAAGTTATCACGTTGAAGGCGAGTGACTCTCCAAAAGAAAATAACTGCCAATTGGCATGGCTCTCTGCGAGCAACTGGCAAAAAATAAACTGGCATCTGGCATGGCTCTCTGGGAGCAACTGGTAAAAAATAAAATAGCATCTGGCATGGCTCTCTGGGAGCAACTTGCAAAAAATAAATTGGCATCTTGCATGGCTCTCTGGGAACAACTGGCAAAAAATAAACTGGCATCTGGCATGGCTCTCTGGGAGAAACTGGCAAAAACAAACTAGCATCTGGCATGGCTCTCTGGGAATGACTGGCAAAAAATAAACTGGCATCTGGCATGGCTCTCTGGGAGCAACTGGCAAAACAAATAAACCGGCATCTGGCATGGCTCTCTGGGAGCAACTGGAAAAAAATAAACTAGCATCGGGCATGGATTTCTGGGAGCAACTGGCAAAAATAAACTGGCATCTGGTATGGTTCTCTAGGAGCAACTCGCAAAAAATAAACTGGCATCTAGCATGGCTCTCTAGGAGCAACTGGCAAAAATAAATTGTCATCTGGCATGGCTCTCTAGGAGCAACTAGAAAAAATAAACTGGCATCTGGGATGGCTCTCTGGGAGCAACTGGCAAAAATAAACTGGCATCTGGCATGGCTCTCTGGGAGCAACTGGAAAATAAAATAAACTTCTGGAGGCGATGAATATTTAATGGCCCTGGATCGGTAACTCTTTTCGCGATGCATAACCAGATGAGTTGCTAGGGATTTGAGTAAGGCAGAACCATTTACACCTCGGTTCCTCTTGGTAATAGGACCTTTTTTTGCGATATATGAGTTATTGGGGATTTGAGCGAGATGGAACTATTTACCCCTCGGTTCCTTTTGTTGAAGGGACCTGCAAAGATTTCCTTGGGCGAAGTGTGGTGATTTTGGCTACTTTGCCAAGTTATCTTATCTTCTGCATTAAGAGAAATGTGTTATAAATCATAACAGATTGATAGGAAGAGAATTATAAAAGTGAAAAGAGCAATGAGTAAATATAGAAGTCATCTGGAGTTATCCAACATGTATCGGTCTAGATGAAATTTTCAATCTTGGCCCTTGCGCCAAATTGTCTTATAGGGCCCCTGTGGATCCAAAGATGTCTTGTGACTTTAGTTCCTACATCCAAAAAAAAAATGCTTAGTTTCAAAGTGAACTGATCTATGTTGATTCTTCCATTGTCTACTCCTCATCTCGTCCTTTGGTGAGCTACTTTGATCCCCCGCCTCTTGGTAGATAGAAGGTAGAAAAATATACATTTTGACAAAATATTTGGCATGAGAGCAAATCTTTAGAGTAAAAAAAACTTTTTGAGAAAAATCATTGCTAATTGTCATGTTATACAAAGCTTATATGAACATATTTGGCTTTTGACATAGATTTCTTTGGTGTGTTGTTGTTATCTCTGAATTCTTGATCAGGTTGAGAATCCTTAAGCTGGCTTTCCGATTTGTAGTGAAATTTTGAGGGCAACCTCAAAATTTTTGTCCCAGTTTAGATGTTGTTAGGGATTGACAGCTTGTCAGAAGCACCCTGAGAATTTTTTAGATCTTTCTCAAAAATTCTGTCCCAGTTGAATTTTCGTCAGGTTCTGAACTTCGATTGGTTGAAGATGGATTTCTTGTTTAAAATTTTTGAGAAAATCTCAAAAATTCTATCCCAGTTTTCTTTCTGGGAGTATGACCGAACCGTTGTGGCGCTTACATATCTCATTCTTGAGAATTCAGGTCAAATGTAGTTCATTTGAAAGAAGAACACTAAAAGGGAACAAAGGGATAACTGAGGCCGACATAGGCCGCCTACGTATCTTATTCTTAAGAATTCAGATCAAACGTAATTCTTTAGAATAATAGAAATGGTTACAAGAAAATTGTGCGATTATAGGAAAAAAACACTCTGAGTCTCTAGGCGTAGCATCTCTTGACAACATATGAGTTGATCATCAAGTGGTGATGGGTGATGTTTTTGCTAAATCCAAACATGTCCTAATAAAATATGGTGGCTTCATTGTCCGGCCATCATTAGTAGCGTTCACTATTTCAAGTGTATACCAATCTTCTTTTCTCTCAATCATACCAGTCATGTTTCCTCATGATCAAGTAAAGGATCTCTGTTGAAACTTTGGGGCGAAAGTCCGAAGAACAACTATGTCACAATCAATTAAGTCCTAGATTTTGTGCTTCAAACTTATGCAATCCTCAGTGCCATGTCCGGTACTGTTAGAGTGGTAAGCATAAGTCTGGTCACCCCTAAAGAAACTAGAATTAGATCCATGGCTCTCGGAGGGGCAGGCTGGATCAATCCTGTAGTTGACAATCTTTCAAATAACTTCGTCTGGCTTTCGTGTTTTTTATCTGCATTTAGGTGAGGAGTGTTATGGTTATTTTGTGGAGGTGGAGGTATTTGATGGTAATTGGGATGGCTTCGATGGGGTAGTGCCAGAGTCTGGAATCTTGGGTATGGCGGCGTTTGGTAATTTGACTATGGGGTTTGGAGATTTGCTATTGGATAGCTGGTAGAGGAAATTTTATAAGTTGGTTGGATATGGGAGCAATTCTGCAGCAGAGATTGATATTTTGGGGCGATGTTTGGATATTGTGCGTAGTGATAATAGGGAGGAAGGACTTGGTAATTTGTGAGTGGAGTGTTTTATTCTGGTTGAACATGAAGGATGGGGAATGAACTTGGGGTAGGTTTAAAATGAATTTGAGGGGGTGTGGACTTTCTGGGGTGGCTGCTAGGGGTTCTCTTTTTGCCAGGTATGCCGGAGACAGCTAATACATCTTCCTTTCTTTTCCCCAACATCTCGGACACTCCAGCCGAATTTAATATACGGGCAATCTTGCTCGTTTTGAGTCCGTCTTCGATATTCTCACCAATCTTAACAATATCTGTGAGTTTCACTCCAATAAGCAGCATCATCCTTTCATAGAAATCCGGCTCTTAGGACCACACAAACACTTCAATAATCTCCTTTTCAACCATAGGAGGACGCACTCTGGCAGCATTCTTCCTCCATCTGTAGGAGTATTCCCAATAGCTCTTGGTTGACTTTTGTTTAATCCTTTCCAATGAGTAGCGATCAGACACGATTTCGACATTATAAGCAAAATTTTCAACAAAATCTTTTGCCATGGCACTCCAAGTGGCCCATTGGTTAGTTTCTTGGGAGATAAACCATTCTAGGGCCTCCCCGCTTAAACTTCGGCTAAAAAGCCGCATCAGCAATACTTCATTTTTCCCAACGTCCACTAGTTGATCGCAATATGCCCTCAGATGGGCCAAAGGATTTCCACTTCCATTGAAAGTGTAGAACTTCGGTACTTTGAACCCCTCTAGAAGATTCAGATCTGGGTGAATGCATAAATCCTCATAATCCAGCCCCATAACTTCAGGTGTATAGTGAAATTGCTTCATAGCCTTTGCAATTTCTCCCTTTATATCCAATTTGGCCATCTCTTCCTTGGCCTTCCATTTTTTCTCCTTCTCCTCATAATGGTCAACCTCAGGGTAAGTGGCGTGAGGAATTCGTGGATTGGTAGGGGTTGGGATATGGAAGGAATTTTTAGGAGGAACAGTTTGGGTGGCATATGGATTATATTGGTCTAGGGCTTGATATTCAAGGAGTGGGCAGCGTGCGCATTTTGAGATGAGCTGCAGGCTTGGGTAATATTAGATGGTCCTGCGTTATGGGTGATGGCAGGTGAAGGTTGAATGGGGACAATTGGTGGGTTTGTTGAGATAGGGATAGGTTGATGAGATGGATTAGGAGAAGGAAAAGGAAATGAGGGCCTCTCGTCGTCTGGACCGGGAAGATTTGCAGTGATGGCCAAATTTGCTAGCTCTTCAGTCTTCTTCATTTCCCTCTTCATGTCAACGATCTGTTGCATCAACTATGTAATCAATTGGTTCTGTTGTGCAATAATGGGATCTGTGACAGTGATCTCAGTTAGGCTTGTATCATCATTGTGGTCGGTCATTTTTCCTTTCCAACTGGATTCAAGTTTTATGAATCAGGAAGATGATTTGACAATATTTCTTCACTTTTTTTAAAATTGATGATTCCTTTGTAAGGAAGGATGACGGAGAAAAGAAAAAGCTTTTCTAAAATGAGGGGCCGAGCCGAATAAAGTAGGCGAATATTGCCTATTTAGATTCAAGATTTGTGAATTAGGAAAATATTTTGACAAGATTTTTCACATTTTTTGAAAATAATGATTCCTTTGTAAGGAAGGACGACGGAGAGAAGAAAAAGTTTTTATAAAATAAGGGGCCGGGCCTTGAAAGGCTGGCTATGTATCTCGCGGCGGAAAAAGCAGGCCCTACGTAGTTCAGCAGCTTGAAACTTTCCGAACTGAAAAATTCACCTTTGACAAGTAAGATTTTAGAATTTTGAGAGTGGAGTTCGGAGACTCGAAGAGTATTTGAAAAAACTCTTGATAGTGACTTGATTTATGTACTTAGGGGATTCTAGAAACTTTCGAAAAGAAATGGGCTAGAATTTTTCAAACAAAGCAACATAATCACACAAACAATTATAAAGCATATCACAAACAGATATTGCGTGTCCTAAACAGATATGTGACCCTTTTGTACCAAGGGTAGGCCTAACGATTCGAAGGATGTATATGCAGGTTTAAATGTTCCATTGGCCCAAAAATATTTATACAATCTTTATGAATAAACTTAATGGGATACATAATTTGGGAAAGGGATACAAAATAATCAGTCCCACGCAGGGTTATAGTCCTAAGCTAAATCTTCGTGGAAGATTTCTTCTTCTTAGACTTCTCATCAACTTTGAACATCTTTGAATGCCTTGTAAACAACCTTCTTTTGATTAAAAGGGCTATTAAAACGAACTCACGACCCTAAGGGACAAAATTTCACCAAACAACATATACATCCTTCAAATATAAACACATAAGCATGATCATCCATTCGGGCCGGGGGCCACGTTAGACTCAAGTTGGTCTTTCTAATGGGCCCAACATGCCTTATGTGTTGGGTTGTCTTAGGCCAATGCTTAGAAGTAGGATTTTGCTTTCGCTCTATCTTAGGTGTATAAGAGTGGGTTTTGAATGGACTGGGAACCCAGACAGACAACCTGAGCTGGACATCATGACAACCATTAGCCGCATGACGAACCAATACCTTGTCACTTATTCCGAAAAGGGTTAAGTATTTGGGGATCTGGCTGCGGGTTCGCAAAATCATGCTCCCAAACACACAATATATAATAGGAAATGCCATGAAATGCAAATGACAGTTTAATATCGAATTTAAACAAATAAAGCAAACAAAGAAATATGATCGAATAGTTAGTCAAACAACTTAATCTAATGATTGGAACCTAACTGAATTTCCCCAGCAGAGTCACCATTTCTGTTATCTCAAAAAATGATCGACTCTTTTGGGAAATCAGATTCGATGCTCAATTAATTTAAGCACAAATTAAATTCCCAAAAATTGAAAGAAAAGAAAAGAGTCGCCACCTAATTTTAAGGATAATTAGGAAACCAAAATTAAATTTTAAAACCTACCAGAAAAGTTTCAAAATTTCAGAGAAATGGGTAAAGATTCAATTTCCACTTTGAGAAGAACTTAATCACTCAAAATGGCCGATAACGTGCGGTCAACCGACGATTAGGTAATTTGACTAACTTTTGAAAATATTTGCTTGATCTTGAAAGGTTGACTAGTAAAAAAGGAAATTGACTAATTTTGAAAGACTTGACTCAATTTAAAAATATTGACTAACATTGATAGATTTTGACCAAACTTAAAATTATTGATTAGATTTGAAAGATTTGTCCAAATTTAAAGAATTTGCTTAATTTTAAAAGAACTTGATTAAACTTGAAAGAAATGACTAACTTTGCAAAATTTCCACTAAACCCAATTTTTTTAAAAAAACAAATTTTTATTAAGGAGAAACAATATAAATGACAAAAATGTTGGGGAAAATAATTAGATTAAAATTTTAGTGTTAGACAAGTATCACGAGCAAATAAATATACAAAGAGCAAGAAATAAAATAAAATTGGGCTTGGCAGATCCAAAATCAAATCCTGTCCTAATTCTAGAAAATAAGGTCTGCCTTGCCCATTAACCACTTGCTGCTGCTTTTTGGGCTTGGCCCATTTCTGTGATGTACACTTAGTGTATATTTTTTGTATATCGATGTATGTGAGAGTGTATACGTTGATCTTAGCTTCCGAAACCTGTGTATCAGCTTCCACTCTTGTGTGTTCCTTATCCTATATATTGGCTGACTCAAAGAAGAGAAAGTTTGGGCCTCCATGGCCCAAGGAAATGCAAGATGGGGTTCAAAAGAACCCCAAAATCATAGTTCATGCAAAGATAAGG
>DF361168.1:31892-42029 GCA_000787875.1 Solanum virginianum | reverse complement strand
AGGAAGAATAAGGATTAGTATGCGATATAGATAACTTGAATAAATGTTGAGGATCATTAAAGTGAAACAATTTTAAGTAAATCACTGAGTTCGATAAATTAAATGTCAACTTGGCTAGACACTAGGCACATTTTCAACCCAGACTTGACGAGATAATAGCAAGCGAAATTAAGAAGTAGAGCCAAGGTAGGAGAATCATATCGAAATCATGGCGTTCAATAGTCATGAACTACAAATTGATTCACTTTGGACCCAATCAACAGATAAATCTTGAAACGAAAGAATACGAACAGAGAGTGCGACTATACTTTATGCATTTTAATAAAACTTCAAGCGTTACGAAGACATATATGACGTCGACATATTCAAATTCTAAGAGGGAGCAAGCAGTGATCTTAATAGCCCAGTAAATAGGTTATTCTGTAGGCAGACGGCATCAAACGTCGTCAAACAGACTCAAACTTGAACATTACAGCATGTCTTCAAGAAGTAATATTATGTCCCCACCAGTTTAACTCTATCGGTACGTAAGAGAGGCTAAGAGCAAGGCATACTTCATTTTCCAACAAAGTTTTAACAAAATAAGGATAGGGGTACTTATAATTATGATTCAAAGAAAAAACTTGGGACTTGAGGAAAAACCAAGGAAGAGCTAAAGTAATATAATTCAGATAGTGTACTAATGAACTATGTTCCAATGATGAACAGCATCTAAACACAATGGCACACTGAAATAAAGCATTCAGACAGTGTACTAATGAACTATGTTCCAATGATGAACAATAGCTAAACACAATGGCACACTGAAGCAGAGCATGAATGAGAGAAAATCGGAGAAGCTTAAAGCTAGATGACAATTGAATGATACCCAATATCCTACCCTAAAAGCTTTCTAATGACATGCAATGTGTACTAACAACAAGATAAGGCCATTTGGCCAGTGATAGAAATAAACAGAACAGCAACATGAAGTATATTGCCAGTAACAGCAAACTCCAAACAGATGTGATATGAAAATGTAATAAACCACTAGTACTTTACTATAATAGCCACGCAGGAACATGATCAGCAAGTACATTGTACATTAGTCATTCTTATCCTTCAAAAAATACCCTAAAATGGAGTTCTAACAAGCTGAAGTGAAAACAGATGTAACGTGTGTCCAATATTCATACAAGGAAATAGATCATCAAATTCATATAAGGAAATAGAGAGAATTAGAAACATGTGTGCAATATTCAACTTTGTGTTTAAAATCATTTGTTGTAATGACCGTATTCAAACTGACAGCATTTAGAGAATCAGAAACATCAGTAAAATGAACCATAACAGGCTTATAGCATGCTCTTGAAAAGCAAGGGTCATTTTAACATTGATCTTGACTCCTAACAACTTAAATAGGTTCATGCTTAATGCGACGTTAGAATAAACATTTGATGCTCACAAAGCTTAACTTTCTCTACGAAAGGAAAAGAAGACACACCAAAATCATCCAAAGGAAGTCAGTACATGCGTTTGAAAGTTGTTGGAGCATGGTCATTAATTTCAGACAAAACCAATACGTATAACATCGAACAAAGGCACAACATACTAAATCAATACAATAATACTCAAGTCAAATTCATACAAGGAAACAGATACGAACCAAGGAAGAACAAGAGTTGCATTTCTCCTTTAGAATGACTGAAATGACTGATTCAGCTAGAGTAAAAATTGACTATTTGAGATGCTACTTAACTGAAAGAGCTCGAAATTGATTAAGAAACTCAGAGTTGAACAAGAAGCCCAAAATCAATGGGCAACACAGATTTCATTATTTAACAGTGAACTCATAGCATCAACTTATCATGATAACTTATAGCTTATTCGCGACACAAAATAATATTAGGGTGCAAACGAGCCCAATAACACTGTTAATGAACTGTATTCATAGAAAAAGGAGTAAACAATATCAATTAGTCCATAACAAACCACAGAATCATCTTACTCTTAACAGAGCACCCCCAGCTAGAATCAGACTAATTTAAACATGAACAATTTTGATACACCTTCAGTACTCACATTCAGCTATAGTATATGAGATTCAAATAAAAGAATGCGAATGAAGATTATCTTTATCGGAGCAGCGAAGTGAGACGTTGGCGAGTTCGATACCCAGCTTTTACCACCTGAATCGTGAGTACGAACTTGCTAGATCTCAAACTATGGGGACCTTGGGAAATTTACTAAATATCGAGTGAACTTGATTCTTTTTTCTTAGTATTCGACCACCGTCCGCTGCTTTTTTGTTCAGTGAAGAAGAAAAGGGGCTTTATAGGGTCGAATTAGGGTTCAGGAATGGGGGGAAACATGGGGAACAGGCTGGAAATTGGCTATGGATTCCAAATTCAAATCTAAGCACACAATAATAAATGTGCATTTTGACTTTTACTCCTTAATTGTGGAGTAAATCCTTGAACGGTCAGAGATGGGGACAAACACAGAGATTGGGTTTGACTTGTTGGATTCGCTGGTGGTTTCGGCTGGTTTTTTTTGGTTTGCATCTGGTTCTCTGGTTTTTGGTTTTGGTTTTTTGGTTTTGCTGGGTTGAAGAAGAAGAAGAAGAAGGAAAATGGGAAAGGGGTTCTATGCGTGAGAGAGAAGAGGAAATAAGGGAATTGGGGGCGCATGGCCCCCATGCGTGGCACTTATTTTTTTATTTTCTTTTATTTTTTTAAAAATATAGATAAATATTTCAAATTGTTAAAATTAAAGAAACTCGGTAATTTGTAATGTGGAGGGTAAAAATTCGGTGTCAATAAGGAGTTGCATCGGTATTGGGACACCGACGAATTTAAAGTCATTTCTGAGCAAGCAAAAAAGGCTAAAAGGAGTCTGAAGGGTGGCTCGTTTCACACCGGAGGTGCAAAGAGTGTTGGGACTATTTCTCGGGAGATTGTAAGATTTTTAAATTTAAAGTTTAAATTCATTATCTTAAATACTTATTTTGATTGAATATTATTTAATTAATTATATTATTAAATTTTTATAGGAGTAAGAGATGGGACTGGTTCCATTTCAATATGAGGTTTTCAAGAGGAATCATATTAGAAAGAAGGATAATGAGTTAGACCTGGACGTGTGGGTCTAGGCGAGGGCTGAACAAGCTTAAATAAGTTTCTTAATACTTATATATATATAAGTATTCATTCTAAATCTGAATTATTTTTATAATATGTAGTAAGAGTACAAACGATACGTTCGTGAGTTTGGAGATGATGTCGAACTTACGCTTGAGCTACCCCATCAAATTTGGACTGAGAAAGTGGTTGGCGGGAGCTACAAAGGCTGAATATATGGGATGGGCTCTAGGAATGACATATGACGAATCAAATCAGGTTTATAAGGCATTGGATCATCGAGATAGGTCGAGGCCCTTGACCAGGATTAGTTGGCTGCCATGTCTCAGAAAATACAAGAACTTTCAGTTGCATTCGCAACTTCTGAGGCAAGCAAGGTTGAACAACAAAAAGAACTGGTACAAATCAAAGAACAAGTGTTCAACCTCACACAAAGGCCTGTACCTCATCCTCCCAGTCCCGAATATGATAGTGAAGATGACGAGTTTGTTGAGAAAAGTCCCTAGGCTCCTTTTAGTTATGTTTTGGACAATTAAGTTATATTTTGGACAATTTAGACTATTTTGATGAACTTTATGTTCGTTTAAAACATTATAATTGTTGGATTATATTCGCTTTTAATGTTTACTTTTGATTGGTGTTATGTATTTTGTTGTTGAGCTTCTTGTTGCTGCTATTGGATAGGTTATATATATTGAAATTGAAATGGTTTATAAGTTGCAGGTGGGCAGCAGAAACTACATGTTTTTGCTATAAAAAAATGCAGAAAGAGCGATGAACTGCGTCTCCTTGTCTGTCGCTTTTCTGCAATTTTCTTTTAAATTTTCCAGAAAAGCGACGGACTACGACCCTTAGTCCATCATTTTCTGCAATTTTTTTAAAAAAAATTCAAGAAAAGTGACGGTCAAGGCCTATACGTCCGTCGCTATGTATTTTTTTAAAATAAAGCAATGGACAGGGACTCCACGTCCGTCGCTTCTTTAATTTTTTTAAGTAATTATTTAAGGGTGCGACGGATAGGGAGCCAATGTCTGTTGCATATTTAATTATTTTTTAAATAATTATTAAAAGATGTGATGGATAGGGACCCATGTCTGTCGCTTTTATTTTAAAAAAATTGATTAAAATATCGACGAAATAGGGAAAGCGATGCCATCCGCCGCTTTTATGGCAATGCAGTCGCTTTTGGAAAAGTGTCGCGCAAAAAAGCCACGAAATGGTCCGCGTCACTTTTCCATCGATTTTGACCCAAAAAGCGATGCAGTCCGTCGCTTTTGACCATCGCTTTTCAGGCAGTTTTTAGTAATGTGTGATATTTATGAGTTAATGCGTATGTATCAATATTCTTTCGAAAGTTTGAATAATAAGTATTAAATGTGTGAAGGATAAACGTGCGAAGCACGTTCCCAGAAACTAGTATTACTAAAAATGGAAACAAAAAAGTAGTGAATAGTCAATTAAGCTGCATTTTTAATTTCATCATTAAATGTTTATTTCAGTTATAATAATTGTTGGTTAACTAATGAAAGAATAATAAACTAAAAAAAAGGAATAATAGACTAAAAAACTTTTGATTTTCTTCCGCTACCAATTTAACTAGATAATGAATCATCTCATTTGTTATCTTAAATTTTTCTCACAAATCAACTTTGCATAAATGGAATAGTCTTTCTAAAGTATGTATAACCCCCTTCGTAGCTCCTCTTTAGAATATATAATAGTGACAAGTTGAAGATTTCCATAAAGGTATGTTCATTTTATTTGGTTTATTATTTTCTAATGAATGATCATGAAACTATATATTCTTTTTGTGTATATTTTCAAGTAATATCCTATAATGTAATTGTTTGGGTCATACTGGGAATCTTTTTAGTACTTATTAATAGTTCAAATCAAATCGATGGAGTATATTATGCTACTCTATGTACTTTATGTTTGTAAATGTTTTTTTGCAACAAGTATGTATAAAAATTGTGACACTATATACTGCAAGTACATCTCAAAATTGGTTTGTGCCAATTCGCTTCTATAGAAGAGTAGTTTTTTTTATTGCACTTCTTTATCTTTGTCCCAAAATTATTTCCAAGATCCTTGCTTCTGTATAAGATTTCATAGTTCCGGATTAATCCACATGCTTTTACCTAATAATATCAAAATGTAACTCATTCTACACTTGATTTTACAGATTCTAACACTATATAATTATTTGTCATTCAATAAGTAATTAGTTTGAATAGTCGAATTGTGCAATAATATTAGCTTGTACTATTGCACTTTGAATATTTTCATTATTTATTTTATAGGTATACTATTTTCTTAGGACACACGTGCAAAGCTCGTGCTCGAGAACTAGTATTACTAAAAGTGGGAAGGCCCTAACTTCAAAGTTGGATTACAATTTTATCCTTTAATTTAAAAATAATCCCTTTGAACTTTTTTCTTATAAAAATGCAGATACATTATTACAAATAATAAAGGTAAAACTAAGTAAATTCATTTAAATTTGAAGATTTACTCTTAATTATTATAATATAACTAACGTTTCCCATCCTATTTCATTATTTGTGCAAATGTTAAGTCATTGTCAGTTATGAAATCATCGTTAATAGTCAGTCTTTTCCTTTGCCTGATATTATTTGTTTGTCGTTTGAGTTTCTATTGTTACAATAACATTTATGCATACTTTTTAGTTTGCAATTTATATAAGGAAGATGCCAAAATGTCAAGTCATTTTGTTTTTTTCTTTTCTTTTTTCTCCACAACTATTTGCTCTTTTTGTTTATTTTATTTTTGCTCACTTACAGCAAAATGTCCAGGTAAATCTATTTGTTTCAATTTAAAAAGCTTATTTCTATCAACTCTCAACTACTATCATTTAAGTGCTTATATATCTATGGTCTAGCTTCGAATTTTTTATTATACGTTATCTCATTGATTTATTTCTATATTTTTTGTTAATCAAATATATTTTTAACATTTTTATGCCGAAAAAGGTCTCCATATATTTGCAGCTTTACTAAAATATTTTTTCCCCGTTATTTATTTAAGTATTCAGGAAACTATCTACTCTTTTTTATGTATGTTTTCATTAAGAACACTATCCACTCTATTGAACTTTAAGAAATTGTTGCATTACTTTAATTTTTAATTATCTTCTTTTTATAGTGTTTGTATTCAATACTTGATAGACGTTCAAATTTAAGACATAATTATCATGTTACATGTCATAATACAATTATATTTGTACAATATAGATTTTCATAATAGAGTATATTTTTGTTAAAATTATTTTATTATGCTTATTTTATTTACTTCTTTTTTTGTTATAAGATCGTTGATTCTTTTTTCTAATTATAATTGTGATACTTTTTGAAAAATAAGAGTACTAATGTCTAATTTTCTTTAGACATTTAGTAAATTATAAATGCATACCTTGCACTATAATTTTATTGTATAATATAAACTTTTTCTTTTTACAAAATTATGTGATAAAATATGGGCTACACGTAATTTTTACAAGAATAGAAAGGAAAAGTCTTTTGATAAGAATCAAGTCTGGGCTACCTTATGATGCTGATGTTGGAATACGCACTATTATGCTCTGATTTACAATGTTATATCTAAGAATCCATTTAAACTACAATTCATCTAGTTGAACTCCAAAACCAACTCCGAACTTGGACCAATTAATTGGGTTGTTTCTAGCTTTCTCAAGGCCACTAGAGATTTAAGGATAGGGAAGCAAGAAATCAGTAAGTCACTCAACTTTTTTCCCCACGATGTCAAGTGGGTGAAAAGGGGGGGAGGTGTTAACCAAATTATTCCAACAAAGTGGGATATTCAAGATATGTACAAGAATTGGTCTCCTAAGTGTAATGCACTAACTTCAAATAATATGATATTCAACTTTGATACGGTGGAAGTGCTTGTGACTACACTAAGAAGTAACATGCCATAGTTGATCCATTAGTAAAAGTAGTTGGCTTCACTTTTGGATTCCGTCAGAATTTGTACCATAAATATTGTACCCTAAATATATTCCAAGGAAGAGATGTTTCACTTCTCTCTTCATCTTCATATTTTCTCATTGGTCAAGAAGCATCAAATGCTCCCACTAGTTGCTGGGAATTGTATCTGCAGCCCTGCCTTTAGAATTACTTAAGAGTCATGGCAGACACTAAAATAAAGGCTCAGGAAAAAGTTGTAGATACTTAAAACTTAGAAAAGACATGGGGTGAAAGTAGAGAGACAGGAGATATCACACCTTGAAGGGTACTCTTGGTGTGGCTAATAATCAGAGACTATTGCTAGCCCTAAAGTGAACCACTTGACTTCAACACATCCGTTCAATCATAATCTAATAGCGAAAGACATCAATGACTAAGTGTACTTAATGAAAGGCAAATAATTTGATAATCAAAGGCAAAGGCCAATTTATATAAGAATCAACTAAGTAAGACTAGTATGAAAGAAACTAGCCAAAAACATAATACAATCACAACTCAACAGTCTAGTCTATGAAACCTGTAAATCATCTGACCTAATGGTGCTAATGATAGGTCCATGGCTACCTCAAAATAAAACAAAGAGGTTAAACTCAAGGCTAAAAGAGAAAATATGATATCATACGAAAGCAGTGGGAGGACTCACTAATCAGCTGAAAGCAATGTGTCCTGAATGGGGGGCCTATTGATGACCGCTAGTACCTGTCTTTGCATTATCAAAAGATGCAGGCCCAAATGGACATCGCTACGTGGAATGTACGAGTATGTAAAATGAAAAAAAGAAACATGTAAAGGAAGAATAACATCAACTCAAATAGCTCAACTCAAGAAGTGGGAAACTTAATCAGCAAGTCAAGAGTCTAAAGTAAGCATGCAGTTTAGATAATGACTACCCGTATACCATCTAATCCAATCCACTCAAGACCTATATGGGAGTTTCTATAACTGACAATCATCATCTATGAGCCGGTGATGATATAATGATGTGATGTCATTGCCATATCCATCAAATACCTTGCTAGGGTAGAGGGCATCCCATCAGTGGATCCACAATCAATAATGTCAGTTCCTCTTTTTGGAACAACAAGGAAATATTCGATTTTATGGTCAATCCTCTCCTATGATAGCCACATAGTTATAAGTTTGCGTTGGACTTACTCTTACTCAATTCGATGCTCAATACTCCTTCCAAGACTCAACATGCTCATAAGATATCAACTCTATAGTTAACTCATTCAACTAGTCTCATTGGACATTTGTCAACTCAATTCATCACATCAACTATCAACTCTTTGGTTAGGAATGTTCTTTTAGGATTAGCTCATGACTCATAAAGACTCTCTATTATGCATCATTCCAACTTGTAGTGTTCGGGAAAAAAAAGTAGAGTTAAAGCACTGAGGAATTCTATAGACTCTTTAGGCTCAAATTATACTTATGCATACCCATTTAAGTACAATATGTAAAAATAACAAGAATTCATTCTAGGGTTTACGTAGAAAAGAAAAATCATCTATTTTAGATCTTTAATTTATAAAAACTATAATTCATGTAATATTATGTAGGAATACATTAGGATTTATGAAACAACTTCAAGAAACACTCATGCAAGATTCAATTCATTCAGCACTCCATCAATTCGGGTTATGGGGCACATGGAAGAACATAATCCATGTTCTAGTTAGCCTTATATACCTGGAAGTTTTGAATCTTAAAACAACTTGCAATTTACAAGTTTATCTCCAAACCCTAGACTTTTTCGCCCTTTAAACCTTGCTCTAAGTTGGGGAAGGTATTTTAGCGTGAGAAAGTTGAATGGTTATTTTAGGGGCTTGTTTAGGTATAAAAATATCAAGTTAAGGCTTTGAAACAATGGAAAGACACTAAAATAGTCCTTCTTAAAAATGTTGTCAAAGTCATCCATGGGCCAACTTACGACCCATAGAAACTTCCACGAAGACATTAACTCTATAGTTAACTCGTTCAGCTTGTCTCATTGAATATTATTCTTTTTTCTAACTATAATTGTGATATTTTTGAAAAAAAAGAGCACTAATGTCTACGACCCGTAGAAACCAATCCGTAAACTTTTGGGCAAATATTCGGGTCTCTAGATCGATTCCACAAGCACAATCTATAGCCCGTAGAAGCATCTATGACCTGTAGTTAGCTCTTTCAAGTCTGGACACAAAAATGGACTTTCTAAAGTTTTTCCACAATTTAACAATACAGGCTGTCAATCAAACCACAGCCCATAAGTCAGTCTTCACTCAATTCAGCTCTTGCAATCAGTAGTAAAATGGTCATAACCCTTTCCTCCAAGCTCTAAATGTGAAATTGGTGGCGTTGGAAAGATAATTAAAAGATATTTTATTAGGTCGGTCATAAGCCACCTATTTCTTTTTGTAATAATAGTTATGGTCATTTAAAGTTGAACCTTGTATAATCTAATGCAAGAAACTCAATTCATAGGAAAGTTTTGAACTTGGCTAAGTACTAGAGGTCTCTTATGACCCTAATCCACTTCCCATGCATAAGAATGAGGCTTGAACATAGGTACATGTAAGAATAGATTTATGGGGTGTTATTGGAGAAGTCCAATGTGGTTACAATAACTGTTAGAATGTACAATTTATATATGCAACAAAAGCATAATTCAGGATTACAAAGTTTCATTAAAAAAGATAATATAAATCAAGAAAAATGAAACAAAAATATTAACCTCTGAAGGTTTTGAAGAACTTGTTCAAGGTTGATGAATTCAGAATTTTTGCCTTCTACTAATTCTTTCTCAATCAATAACTTAGGCAGGCAAAGATTTTCAGGAAAGAGGATGATTTGTTTTCTCTATGGAAGACCCCTTATTTATTCCCAATTTTCATAAAATAGGGAAAAGGCTCAGGGACATAATGTTCATCAGCAATTAGGGGAAACTAATAGTAATAAATACCCTCAAAATCCAAAAATATTTTTATTCCTTTTACTAAAAATTTATTAAAATCATCATTATAACT